>BSBM01000469.1:127500-207500 GCA_027924585.1 Larix kaempferi | reverse complement strand
GGAATGTGGGTTTTGGGTAATTTGGACCACATATTATGTAAATGTTGAGTCAGTTATACCGTAGAATGTGGGTTTTTGGTAATTTTTGGATAAGTCAGTTAGATATTGGGTCATTTGTCCAGAGTGTCAGTTAGGAAGTCGGTAGTAAGTTGAAAAGAGTTGTAAGGCGGAAGCCTATATATAGATAAGAATTGTAAGTGTTGAGATAATAATAATGGGGCAACAGAAGAATGTGAAGCTTGATGTTGGTTTTATGATTCCCAGGTATGTTTTGATGTTAAGAGTCATTGCAGAGATCTAGTTTTTGTAGAGATGTTGTATCTAGGTTGACAACGATAATATGATGAAACTATTTTGGTGCAATCCTTGTGTTCAATTTGTTTCAGTTATGATAATGTGATATTGCACTATACGAATAATGTCATGCTTCTTTGATGCGATACTTACAATTACTGTTGTTGCAATGATGAATGTTTGGGTTGAATATTGCTTTACTACTATGTTTAATGCTTAAAGATCTCTGTCGCTGTGTTGCAATAAGTTACGTATCATAAGACGCAACCATCCTCCTTCGTTCAGCAGAAACATGGTTCTGTCTGCTCTTCCTGGATGCCTCGGGTGAGACCTCATCGGCTCTGCAGGTGTTGCTGGGTGGGATAAACCCTATCTGGGCCAATGCTCAGGAAGGATGCGATATGTGTTGATAGTAAGTGGGACCCCTGTCGACTGGGTTTGAGTTAACAAATGGTTTCATTACCGGGACCATGCACAAAGTGAAAGGAGGACATGTTGTGGCACCTGATGAAATCGGAGATCCAAGAATGGTTCGATCAGAAGTTGCAGGAATTCGCTGAAGAAGAAAGATGGAACACTCGGTTGACAGTAGGACAGTGGGTAGATAGATACATTCACGACGGTCCGAACGAATGGTTCTTCTGTGAATTCCCGGTCCTATTGTTTGAATGGTTTGCAAAGTTGACCTTCCAAAAGAAGAGCTTCCAAGGTGGTGAACCGACGACTTGGAACCCCGAATTGATTCAGGAACTACAAGAAGTTGATAATAAAGCATCGCAGGTTGTTGAAGTGTGGTTCGATAGCATCCTAGAAGGCTATACCACGGAGTTCGTGGTTGATACAGAAAATTCCTATAGTGAAGCCGAAAGATATTTTTTTCGTGAACCTCAGGGTAGGTTTTTATTATCGCTTCAACTGTCGATCAAGATGCTTATTCGCGAGAAAGGGATATTGAAGATGCATCTTGATCAGTAGATAGCCTGGTGGGCGGAGGCCGTGGGTACCACGACTATTAGGGGGTGGTACATGGAATGGTAAGGGGTAGATGGGTGTAGGTCATGATGAGACTAAAGTGAAGCCAAGGAAGAAAGTGGTCTTATGAGGGGAGGAGCGAGGTTCCGACAGGAAAAGAGGTAGAGGATGGGAGAAGGTCCTGCTGCGGTCGAACCGAAAGACCATTAAGGAAGACCACACGGGATGAAGCGACCTCACAGTCCTGATAAGGAAAACTAGGCTATGCCCAGGATAGAGGTAGGACCAAACCCCAGCACCAACATACCCACACCTCCGCTCACTATCTCTCAGATAGCAAGAAATACCACTTCGACAATGCCAAGTTAGTCAACTCCACAGAAGTTAATTGGTAGTAGTATAGCAAAAGGAGGAAGGAAGCATAGAATGGTGGGCGATGATGCTAAATTACCGTTGTTCCACGGGAGTGTGACAGACAACCCAGAATAGTATTGGTTTTTGTGTAAAGTGGTTTGGACCATAAAATAGATCATAGATGATGCTGCTAAGAGAGGACACTTAGCGACGACCCTGCATGGTCGTGCATTAGATTGGTATATGAAGTTTGTTCTAGTCCCTACACGAGTCCCAGAGAAGTCACTGGATGAGATTCGGGATTGGCTGATTGCCGAATTTAGAAAGCCCAAGTCGGAGGCTTAATATATTACGAAATTTAAAGAAATTAAGTAGTATCCCAATGAGACGGTATGGGATTTCGACCATCGATTCAAGATGTTGATGGCAAAGGTTAAATTTGATATGAGCGTCATCCAACATAAAGAATGGTTCATCACGGCGCTGCTACCACATATTCGGCTACCACTGATGTAGTAAAACATCTCGACACACCTAGTGAAGCTTTGGAGATTGCAATGCGATTGGAAGCGTCGTCGATTGGAGAGAATGCAGCCGGGATGTCGCAGATACAGACTCAGCTGGCTAATTTAACCTTATAGCTGCAAGAATTGAAGAAGGGAAAGAGCAGCATGAAGATGTCTGGTGTGCGCGATGTTGAGGAGAAGGACATACGAAGGATAATTGCTAGGACTTCCACAATTATTTAGTTTCAGGAGCACCAAATCCGCTGAATGGTGGTAGCATGCCGTGGTGTCACATCTACCATGTGTATGGGCATAGTCATGACAATTGCCCATATATGCAGAAAATGGTCACCACCCCAAGGAATCTTTATTGTACATTTTGCAAATCGGTGGGTCACGACGACAAGGATTGCCGTGCATATGGGTTGCTACAAGAGAGAATGTGTGATGCATTTTATGTAAAGGATGATCAGCGTGTTTTACAACATCCGCAACTGTAGGTAGCCCAGCCACTACCTCGACCGCAGATGCAGTTTGTACCACAGCAGCAGCAGCAGCCATAATAGTTCGTACCACAATATGCTCCAATGCAGATGGCTCCACAACAACCACAATTTGTAAAGCAGCCGTAGTATGCACAACAAGGGCAAGGGATGCAATCGGAACTGATGCAGCAATAGTTCAACCCACCACAGTACCAGCAGCCGGGATTCCGGGGAGGATACCGGGGAGGACGTGGTAGAGGATTTGGTCGTAGAGGAGGACGAGGTAGTCGCTAACCGATTCAAAGTTATCACTATGAGGTATGGGGACAGTATCAGTGAGACCACCCACTATTGTAGAACCAGTGTACGTTCTATTTTGTTAACGATCATATAGTTGAGAATTGTCCACAGTTGATTGCACGATGGTTGGCAGGGAACACTCCCAAGTTGCAGACACATCCCTAGGCACAACAACCCACTCGGAACCAAGTATAGCAACCAGTGTAGAACTAGAATCTGCGGCTGAATTAGAACATAAATCAAAATGTAAATCAACCGGGGAATGTACCACCGAATCAGCAACAGGGTGCAAACATTGTGACAATTTCTGCAGAACCAAGACCGTAAGATGTTTCCATTGCTGTGGTCACTTGAGGAGGAAAGACAACTGGAGAAGACAGCTCAATGATCCGGTTAGTTGGACAAAAGAAGGTATCATTTGACATTGATACGGAACGGGAGATGTTTCTTCAGGCACGGCGGGAATTAGGAAACGACTAAGGTAAAGTTGTCACGTATGACATGCCCTCTACTTTTTATGCTACTTTGGAGGTTAGCCCGACATGACGGTCCAGCACACTTCGAGCATTTTTGGAACATTGTTTGTCCCTGGCAAAAGATCTCGACACTCTTGCTGCGATTGAATCCTTGTTGCGACGACCGACCTAGGATCGACAAGAACTCGCGGTTAATTCCTTGCAACAACGGAAGATGGGTAAGGAGATGCAGATGAATATTCAAATTGGCAACTATGATGTTGATTCAGCTATTCTAGACCTTGGCTCGGATGTCAACATCCTGACCAAGTAGGCTTGGCAAAAGATGGGGAGCCCCCCATTGAGATGGTCTCTTGTACAACTCCGATTGGCTAACCATGCGAAAGTAACACCCATTGGGCGAGTTCCGCAGCTAGTGGTAGATATCGAGGGTATGAAAACCTATGCTGACTTTGATGTCATAGAAGTTATCAAAGGCAGCAGTTCCTATCCCGTGCTGTTGGGGATTGGATGGGCTAATGATAGTGGAGCTGTAATCAACTTCAAGCGATGGATGATGACCTTTGAAAATCACAATCTTAGAGTTATCACCCCGTTGGATCTGGCTGAAGGATGTCGCTACATAGATCTAGTGAAGGACGACAATCCCAGTGGATGGGACCATGCATTCAATATTTATGAAGATTATATACATCCGACTACCAACGGTGAGCTGGGATGGCACAGTGATAGCTCTGTGTCTTCTGAATCTGATGATACGCCGGAATATTGGTAGAATCGCTTGCATGAAGTGTCACTCCGTAAGTGCGGATTGGTTACACAGTCATTATGCCATGTCGCGACTTAAATGGTTACACAACCAATCTATGAAGGACTACCTGGTTTATCTGACTTTCTGATGGAGTTCGAAGAAAGAATTTTCGAACCACAGTGATTGCTGGCGTTGAATGAAGCATTGAAGGATGCTCTAGCATGCTGGTGGGAGACACACAAGGCATCAATTGATGGATGGTCAAAATGCCGAAGATTGATGATGGTATGCTTTGGTGATACTGAGGTTTACCACACTGGGAAGTATGATGGGAGGACTGATCCTAGTGGTCACTTAATGGAATTTCAACAACTATGGGTATCGTGACCGAAAGATGAGTGGGTCCATGCTTTTATCCATACTTTGGATGAGATGCCACGCTCATGGTATACTACTGCTGAGTTGCAAGGGGAAATTTCTACTTGGCTGGAACTCATAGTGTGTTTTACCAATACATTCAGTTTTGCGGATGCCGATCCAGAGGTTAATAATGCATTACAGCTCATCCGTAATGTAATTCTGTAGGTTGTCCCCGTGGCATATCCTACGGATCCACACAGGCACTGCCAGATGGAGTCTCTCATGGAATGATTCAATATCAGTGGTGGGCCAGAAGATGGTGATGATCCACGGAATGTGAATATCCCGTAGTCTGAAGGAAGTCGCTATGTGGTACCACCTGACACATCAAGTAATTCGTTCAGTTAACCTCTACAGCTTCAAAAGATTAACATTAGAATAGAGGACACTCTGAAGTTCGCAAATGTTGGGGACTATTGGGATCATGAGTTGATAAGCAAGGTCACTGATTTGCTCCATGAGTTTCAGGACATATTTCCTACTAAATTTTCTGATATGAAGGGGATTTTGGGCGACATAGGGGAGATGAAGATTCCATTGAAACCCGATGCTAAGCCGGTCTGGAAGCGACCCTATTGGCTAAATCCGTGACACAAGGAAAAGGTCAAAGTAGAACTTGATCACATGCTGGATGCTGGCATCATCGAACCAGTCGAGGAGTCAGAATGGATTATCCCTATGGTGGTGCAGGATAAGAAGACTGGTGAAGTGCACATTTGCGTTGACCTCAGGAAGCTAAATGATGCATTCTTGCACGATCCATTCCCCACTCCATTTACTGATGAAGTGCTTGAAGGTGTGGGTGGCCAAGAGATGTACTTTTTCACCGACGGTTTCTCTAGCTATCATCAGATCCGCATTTCCAAAGAGGATCGCCATAAGACAACTTTCGTTATTGAATGGGGATGCTTTCAATACACTGTAATGCCATTTGGTTTGAAGAATGCACCTGCGACATTTTCGCGGGTTGTCATCGCCTCATTCAAAGATTTCATTAAGAATTTTTTACAAGTCTACATGGATGATTGGACGGTCTATGGGTTGGTCCGCAATCATCTAGAGAATCTGCGGTTAATGTTGGAGCGATGCCGCCAGCACTAGATATCGCTGAATTTAAAAAAATGCATCTTTTGTGCACCGTTTGGCATACTGTTGGATCATATTGTATGTAATCAAGGATTGTTGGTTGACCCAACAAAGATTGCGCTTATTCTAAGTTTGAAACCACCGACTACTGATAAGCAGTTACGGGTGATGTTGAGTGGGATAACATTTCATAGTAGGGAAACCTAGTGAATTGAGTGGGATAGCATTTCATTCCTTGTGGAAGCCCATTATTTCTACCTTCACAACGACGACATTGATGAAGCAATATAAAACAAATGACAACAATAATTATCAAACACAATAAAATAAATTTAATACTTAAAATATAATTTCAAAATAAAAACATTATTACATATACAAGACATAAATAAATTGCGTACTAGCTTGATGATTTCTCTTATACTCCAACATCCATAGGTGAGGTGTCATTCTTCGTGGTTTTAATCCAGTCTCTTCTTTCCCATTAAAAATATGTTTTTCAGTAGTACGAAAACTATGTGTCTTCGACAGGAAGTGCCTATACTCATCAAACACCATATTTCCTAAAGATTTTGAATAACGTACTTCATCTTAGGACCACAAAATGGACATCCAAATTTATCCTTTGTTTGAATACCTACACGATATGTATTAATGTCAATTATACGATGGATTATTAAAAAAACATGCATGATATCTTCAAAATAATTATATAGTATTAAAGTGCAACGAAACGTTAATAAATACCACAAAAATGTGTTACTCATGGAACATCATGAATTGTCCATACAAGCATTCCACGGAACTGAAATATCTTTTTCCCGATTCGTTTACAGATGTCATACGTAGTTATATTGTTCCATAACTGTATTAGCTCATCAATAAGAGGATCGATATATACATTCATATCTTTAATTTGGTACTTACCTAATTGTTTGAAATTACACATAATTAATACCATGATATGTATATATAAGAAAATAAATAAATAAACTATAGTATGTAAAAAACAAGACAATTGAAAATGTCACATTCGAAAAATTAATATAGACAAATACCTGGAACAATCATTGTCAACATTATATGCTCCCTCTTTATTGACATCCAAGGAGGGATGTTATTGTTGATAAAAAAATAGGCCACATCGAGTAAATAGATCTAAGCTCTCTGAATGGATTAACACCGTCAGCTTCCAATGAAATCCTAATATTACAAGGTTCATCTTTAAAATATGGCCATTTTTCTTCAATTTCCCTAAATGCATATCCATCTGTAGGCATTCAAAGAACATCATATCCACTTTTGTTCTGCGCATGGTAATCCATAAGCTGCGCTATGATTTTGCATCTGAACAATCGTTGTAAACATAGAATTATGGGAATATGACGAAGAACCTTTCGAGGAACCATTTTCGTTACTTGATCGATTCGATATCTACTGATATGACATTACATGGATTCAGTTGTCGACGCATGTTGTCCATAATATATAATATGGTCATTAGGACATGCATATATACTTTGATACGCTATTCCAATGTCTTTCATAGCGGCAAGTAAATCTTGATATGTGCGAGGTAAAATATTTCATGATGGTAACAAAAATTCACCTAACAGTCTACATCATAAAAACTAACTAGTTAATGAAAAGAATATTAATTGTAAATATTACATTCTTATTTAACACATTAACTAATTTGTTAAAAAAGGTGAAAAATGTCAACCTTTATGTATATGTGATGAAACATATTACATACCTTAGGATCTGTGTCATACAAGTGTTTTACAAATGATTCATAACCTTTAAGTTCATTAGAAGCAATGTAGCAGAGAGAATATTTGCAGCTCTTGACCCTTTAGAAAGTCTTTTATTTGCATTTTTTAACAAAGGTTCATCATAAATACCATCACTGTCCCCATTCTCATCTAGTTGACTGAACAAGTCTTGGATCATTTGATTTGTCCTATCATCTTCAACTATGTTATGGTCGTCATCTACTTCCATGGGATCATTAACTTGATCTTCATTATTCGCTTGATGTTCCTCACCTTGTACAACATCATTTCTTCTACTACTTGGGGCATTCTGCAAAATGTTAGAGGGAAACTCTAACTTTATATTTAAAGGCAATCATGCAAATTTAGTGCATGTATAACAAATACTAAGACAATATAAAATTTTGCAAATAAAATCAATATTAAGAAATATAATAAATATATATAGATCTATTACCATGGGATGATATTCATTTGACCCCCCTCCATGTTACCATATTTCTTACAATGTTTTCTAGCTGTTGTTATTAAAATTCTCACGGGACATCTCATAAAACAATTGTTGCAAGGGAAAAAACATCTACCATCACCCTTTTCACCCTCTTCATCTCTTTCCCTATCTCTAATATTTTCTGACATTCTTCCCACAAAAAGCATAGTGTTAATTATAAAAAAATTCCTCTTTTTGCTTGACAATAAGAGCTTACATCCTTTCTGAACCATTGCTCATATAGCAGATTTGTCACAACCACTGTAAACGACAGTGTATTTATAAATTTTAAACCGCTGAAATTCTGAAAAACATTGACCAAGTCAACGTTGACTTCCTTAAACATTGGCACACCATTTGGATACAAGCATGTTAACTCTACTTTTCATCTATGGAACTCATCAATAACTTTGCATAAAATTATCTCATCTAAACCATTTTCTCTTTTAAGAAGAGAAATTGTATCAAAATTTGGACCATTGACCCTAACATACTGCATAAATAAATGTCACCGGAGTTGATAAGGTATTTATCACATAATAAGATGGTCATGAACTTCATTATTACTATAGACTACTTCATCATCGCTCCAACAATCATTTTTAGAAATTCTAGATAATTGTCGCTTCATTTCTTGTTATTTTTCTCGTCTAGCATCCTCTTCAATAAGTATTCAGAATGCTTCTTCCATAATTTATGGAGGAAACAACTTTTGTTCTTTATGTGGAAATGGATTAAGGTCTATATTGGAAATGATTAAGTTTATAAAAATTTATAATCCATGATCATGAGATGCCCAAATGGGATAGACATATTATAGATGGGACCATTGAATTGGAAAGCAACTGTAAGCAATCTATCTTATTAGGCACAACATAAATGCTACACTAACCTTTAGTGAGAACCTTCGATTTATTTTCTCCTTGCAACTAGAGTTATAACATTGCATACATAACAAACTTGATGCTTCATAGTCCTATAATATTTCTACATCGAAAAATTAAGGGTAATATTGCTTATTGTGCATATACACCATCTTATAAATAACTCTTATAGCCTAGTTAACAAAAAATAAATGCACAACAAAAATTAGAAAAGAAATGTATCAAGCCTTGAATAAAAATATAAAAATGAAAAAACATGGATATTCAACAATTACATTCATTAAACTTCAAGAAAATTGGATAATGTTTCTAAAAATACCAAAAAGAAATAAAGCTAGGTCTAAAAAAAACATCTTCCTTTATATATATGTATATATATATGAAAATATTTTTGGTGGAATTAGGAGTTTGACTGATTATATATACATATTGGAAAACATTTCCAGTGGAATTAGGAGTTTGACTAATTATGTGATTAACAATGTTAATTACTTCTTAATTAAATTTTAATCCATTTCTTATTTAGGATACATTTCAAGGTGGGTAATTTCTTGTGCACCCAACCTACCGTTAAAATGTTGTTATTTATCTTTGTAACCCTATTACATCTTCTTCAGACCTCGTTTTAGTGTCATGCCATATGTAGTCTCTCCCAACTATCCCATGCTCTTTAGTCTTATCATCTTCCTAAGATCATCATGCACGATGGTATCCAAAAAGACTTGGTCACTATGACCCTTCTCAAATCCTTCATTTTTCTAGTAACTCCGCACCCTCATCCATACTATTTCAAATAGGTGAATGATGGAACTTAGTCCTTGTTTAAGATCAATAAATGTAATATCACCTTTTCCATTGGCCCTCATCTTCATAACATTATGTTGTGTGATTTTTTTATGCTACATAATGTTGACCTAATACTAGGTATTGTTTAATAGCATGAGTACTCAACAACATATATGTATTTCCCCAACACATAAACCCTCACTAAGGACGTCCAATACTTTCTATTTTTCTAATCTACTACTTCCTCTCAAGAAACTCAATTTGGAAATGATTTTGTATGTCAAGTTTTAATTCATAAATGTTTGCAACTATGTATTATCCATGAAGCTAATCTTCATCAACCACTCCCAGCCCCAACATCATGGCAACCCTTCCTTTGTCACTATCAATATGTTTTTACTAAAAATACCACTCTATCATGCCCACAACATATCGATTATACCGTTGAATATATGCTTGGAAGCCCCCTTCCTAATACCCCCCTTATTTTCTTACCCCTATCAAGATAGTTACAATTAACAAACAAATCCATACATTATTGCAAGCTTCTTCTAATGCATCTTTTGTTGGTGTCACTACTATCTCAACCATAGTCAATGTACCTTCCATGCTAGCCTCTGTAGTGCCTCTTCAAGAGAAAACTATTGAAACCTAAGCCATTAAGAATCTACTTATATTTGAATTCAAACATAAAATAATTTAGGAATACCATACATCTCTAATCAAGAGAACATTTGATGACTTTCCTAGACCATGCAAAACATATGCACTATGCCCATTGCACTTTATAAGTTTTAGGAAGAGTATAGCCAACACATAGTTTGGTATGCACCCAATTGCACAACAATGGTTTTCAAGTGTGAAAAATTGTCTTAGTGGCATTGGAGCATCAAACTTTGAGGTTTCTCTCACTTTTTTCCCAAGATGCAACTTTGAATCCATAAGAGAGTGCACAAGTGGTATTTCTTGTTGGAGAATTTGGGGCATTGGTTATTGATCGTACACTAGAGATGTTGTTTTGAATAATGCAAGTGATCATAATTTTATCATGAATGACAATGTACTCAATTATACAATTATGTTGGGAAAGAAACAACTCAATGCTCCTATGATTTTCCAAAGGATTATTCATTCTTTAAATCTTGCACACATCTTGATGCTAAAAGTACTATATACTTCACCTTTGGTATATTCTACAAATCCTACAATTGTGTCGTCCAATATTCTAACACCAACGGGATCTTCTATTTCCTTGGTTTACATTAGGCATACAAGTAATAATGCAAAGGTTTTTCATTTTGGCTCCCTTGAATTATCTAGTCACAATTTTTTCACATCCCTAGATGCACAATTCAAACTAGACATAGCAATAAGAATCTTATCACTTCTATAGGCCTTTGGGATTTAGATGAATGGTAGATTCCTCTTCAGCTTCATGATCTAGGCATACTATATGAGATCTTGGAGAGTATGGAACCTAAGGGAACTAACCCAACATCAAGATTCTACTACACTATTATTTATATTATTTTACATGGCAAAATATTTAGCAATGCAATGGCCATTGTGTATGGGATGCCTTTGAATCATTTTTTTTCAAGTGTCTCCTCTTACAAAGCATTGATTCCTAGTCTTTGTAATGAAAACCTCATGGATGGTGCTCTTCAAATAATTGAGAAATCCCTAAAGCGGAACTTTATTCCTCCCTTGGGTGCATCAATTTTGTTCCAAGTTTTCATGTTTTTTCCACAACAAATCCACCTATAGTAGTCATCTTAGGATTCCCATTAACATTCTATACAGTCTCTAGATTATCATCTCAATATGTTTAAGTGTTTTTCCCTCTACTAATTAATCATGAAGAGCTTCTCTTTATATGACATCAATTATCTCCTCTACTAATACCACCTCTCTTATACCTAGAGGACATGTATATACATTTTATATTGTTTATATATCACCCACATTCAAAGCTCTCATATCTTTAAGTATAATTTCATGAATGTGGTTTCCCTAAACGTTAGGGTATTAATTTGATTTTAAATTTGGCACACTCCTTAGTTGTTTACGGATTTTTAGATGTTCCCCCTCATTGAAAAACACTCAAAACACTACTTTTTAGAGATATGGAAGGACTATGTTTATTAAAAACATTCATAACAATTTTTTAGAGGACCATGTTCGTGAAACTTTGATCTCATTAATTTGTACTGGAAATGGAAAAATGGAAGCCATTCTAGATAAATATTATCCTACGCTGTTATAATTGGTTGCTCCAACGTACAATCGGTACATCCAATGGAAAGGTGGCACGTGAGATTAGATGTCCTACACCGTTTGATATATTAGGTCAAGAACCCAAAGCGTCGATGTGTTCATTTGCTATGCACATTACCATGAAATCTAAACGAATAATAATATAATTGAAAACAATAACAACCAAACTGTAGTCAAAGAAACACGCATAGACTACAGTTTGGAAGGATGGTCGTGTACGGAGGTCGAGGGGATGTGTTTGGGGATGTCTTTCTTGGAAACTATTTTGAAGGTTAAAAACTATAACGAGTATACAAAGTTATATATATAAATAATTTAATTTTAAATCGATTTAAAAGTATTATTATTATTTTAATTAGCTAAGCGTCAAATCATTCGAAGATAATATCAAATGGATGGATATGTGTTATGTATCATATTTGGTTATAAATGTTATATTATTATATCTGTTTTTAAATGTGAGATTATGTGGATACAATTTTCACCAACTCAATTGTTTTGTTTTGTGTGATTATATTTTTAAAAAGTATTTTAATTTTAATTTAATTGCTTTTTTTGGTGTTACTATGATTTTTAAAAATATTTTTATTTTAAGTTTTTTATTTTTTAAATTTTTGGTTGTTGATTATATTTATAAAATTTATAGAGATGTACATATTTTACTTTTTAAGGATTTGAACAAATATGACTTTTTAAGAGAAAACACATATTCTTAATCATTATGCCTACTCACATTGAAATATTGGATAATAAATAATTATATTTAAATACAAATTTTTAAATATTTTGAAAAACTGAGAAATAAATTATTAATTGATAAACAATAGACTTTCATGTTTTTTTCAGTTTAAAAAACATACTATTGGTATGAATAGAATAGAATTAATAATATACTTTGATATTATTTAGATATTAGGTAGTGGTATGAATAAAATTAAGATTTATATCTCTATATCTATAGGATGCTAAGTATCGAGATAAAGTGAGAGGTATTGTTTCAAATACAAATTAATGTGAAAAATTTTAGTTTTTTTCTTAATCAAAATTTTAAATATTTTATAAATTATTAAAATTTTAAAAAATAGAAAATCAAATAGCTCACATTGTTTTCACATAAACACTTCCCACACTATATACTATGATCAAACTTGGTACAAACATATAGTGATCTCTAATTTGTTTTGTTATGAAATTCAATGTATTCTATTTTTGGAGAGAGAGGTTGAGAGAATCTCTCAACAATCTCCAACACCCTAACAAATCCACAGCAAAATGTTAATTAATCATTAATTCTAACACATTCATAAATAACAATATTTTTAAATTCTGATTTTTTGTTTAGTTTGGCCTTTATCAACACTTCTAGCCACTCTGAAATCTCATTTCTTGTTTGCTTTGGTCTTTATCAACACTTCTAGCCACTTTGAAATCTCCGACGCTCTTTCTCAACCATATTATTCAACCTACCACTTATCCACTTGGTCCATTTAAAGTACAACCACTTCTAAATATCAATGCCATACTTTGTAAGATCGAGGATTCTTGACTACCCCAAAAATAGGTATGATACTAGATTTATTCGGCAATCAATCATACAAATTGAACTTTCTTCACTTACACAATCACAAAAAATAACCTGTAACGGTTTGATTTTAAGCACCGAAACACAACAAAAACACCAGCTTATAACAGAATTTATAATATTACATCAGCATAGATCCATTTTAAACCGTATTAGCCAACATGGATTTTTTGTAAATACTTTCCATAATTTTTTATTTTATGAGCCTAGAGGAATTTAATAATGGCAGACATAATATAATTTATTACTTTTTACTAGTGTAACCTTACTGACAAACGTTACAACATCTCCAACATCTCCCTCATACTCGTGTGTAACGTTACATAGACACACGTTACAACATCTCCCCCATACTGGACTGTACAGCACCTAGTTTCACTAAATGCAACAAAAACACCCAATAACAAACTTCCACACATATATCCACTACACAATTTTTTCTCAAAAGATCAAATCTTTGGATATGTTCACACATATATCCACTACACAAATTTTTCTCCAAAGATCAAATCTTTGGATATGTTCAATCGGTGAAGACTTGGTGGATCTTTTAATTTGACAACAGCCCTAGATCCATGCGAGCTGCAAGAAAAATGCCTTTCAATGAACCATTCACGAGGAGGCATAAATTTTGTCACAGCAGAATCGAGCTCCCGCATAGAATAGCATGCATGATGCCAAAATGTTCGAGCTACAGAGATGCGTCAGTAAATTTCACCCGTAATGCTGAGGTGAGCTCGAAAACGTCCATAACAGATCCTTCACATAGTTCACCCATTGATCTCAAAGGAGATAGAAATAAGTTTTTTCGTTTAGCACATTGGCATTGAATTATAATAGCAGTGATCAACTCGTCTGACAGTGAATGGTAAATCTTCTCTGTGGGTTGCACAGGTAGCTCTTTAAAGTCAACAACAGCAATTTATTGGATCTCCTCTACAACCATTGACGTCAAAAAGAATGCTACGACTCGAACTCCGGAACAGCAGAACTGATTCATGGAAAACGACGCAGTCCTTTCTATTCTCTGTATCTCCACAATACCAGTAGATGTTGCATGACCTCTCACACTCGGCTCTGGCAGCAATAAATTCAACAGAAGCTAGTGCTAAAAAAAACCAGGCCCACATAGATCTCCACTCCACACAATACACAGGAAACTTCAAAAAAAAACACACAGCTCAATAAATCTACTCTCCTAGCTATTACTGTTCTTACATCTTCTGGGCACTCCATGAGAGAACTAAGCCTAGCCAGGCTCTAATACCGAAACATAAAATGAAATAGCAAAATAGCAGACATTTTTTTCACAGAAACACTTCACACACTATTGATATTATGATCAAACTTGGTACTAAGTTTACGTTGTTAAGTTCTTATGAGATCCAACCTATTTTATCTTTGGAGAGAGGTTGAGAGAATCTCTCAACAATATATAATTAATTCTAAGAATTTATAGTACAAAAATTATTAATAATATTTAGAAAAAATAAAAATACAATTTTTATTAATATTATTTGGTTTAGTAGTAGATTTAAAAGACCTAATTAAATCAAGAATTTGTAGTACAAAAATCAATCGTTATATCAAAGATTTTTATAATAAAATATAAAAAGAAGGATACGTTTTTATAATAAAATATAAAAATAAGGATTATATTATAAATGAAACATCTCTTATACACATGAGATTTGCTATTATTTTCATTTAATCTTATTCCATAAATCGTATTCTCAATAATTTTCTAAATCTTAAATGTCTCCCCAACATATTTCAACGAAATATTTTGAAGTTTTTTTGGGTATAATTTCATTCTCACAAGATTACTCTTTGGTGGGATTGACTTAATGGATTGTACACTGAGATCTTGGTAGCATGTTTCTGGAAAAATGAAAACAAACATGAACAATAGATTCTGAACAGATTAGAGATGCACCATCTGTGTCTTAATTTCGATTTGTAAAATAAAATGAAATTTGTGACTTTGTCTGTGACTTAACATACCTCAGTAAACTCTCGATAACTCTCGATAGCGATTGATTAAACTACAATACGCAATTGTAAAACTTAAGAATTTGATACTTTATTTTTAGTGCTCAGCTGTCTTTAATACAACTTTTCTTGTAATTGCTGGGCTTAAGAAATCTTTATCGAGCAAAATATGACATAGTGGAGCAAGGTGTCGGCAGGAACATGAACAACATAGATTAAGATGATGAAGAACAGGCACCACATATCAACTATTAGCATTAATGGTCGACACATTGTTCCTGCAATCCTTGTTATCTTCTTCGATACGTAATTCGGGCCATGGCCAACCAGAATGCTGCCCAAAACTTGTATGCAATTCTGTAATCATGCGACCAGTGTTGTTGTTGTTATCGGGGAAATCGAGAAGAAGCTCCGAACAACCTGTGTAATGCATATGTGCAAGCCCTACTTCCTCAAAGCTACAGAAACCCTGAGGGACGTTATGTTCTGTCTGGCCCATCGTCATATCGCCAAAGCCTGAAAGTGCTTCAGAGATTTTAACGTTACAGTGACCAATCCACTCATATGATGCAGAATTGCACTGTAATTGGGAGCCATTCTCCTTACGTTTATCATGTGGGTTCAAGGAGTGACCACAATAATTTTGGGTCGAAACACAGGGCAAGGAAGAAACCGAACCAGAGGATCTGTGGATCTTGGTAATTTCGGAGGATAAAACCTGATCGTCTCCTCCTCCATTTGGATGATTTTGATCAAACACATGGCATGAATTATTATAGCTCTTAATGATCGTCCTGGCGCTAGACTGCTTTCTGAAGGCCTCTCCAGCTTCTGAGTTCCATATCTTTGAGAAAAAGTCAGTGGGTGCATTATTGTCGGGCATCGTGATTAGATCCACTGTGTTATTGATTTGATAACCAGTTTCACAATTTGAAGAGCTGGGTAGTGATTCTGTTGAGAAACGAGCTTCTGCCTCAAGTCTTGCGTTTTCCCACTGTGCCTTGTGCCTGGCGTTGCACACTTGTGGGGCAGTTAGTTTGCTTTCTGCTCTGGCTGCATGGGTTGAGGGATCGATTCCCAATTTGAACAGACGTTTCTTCAGATGGGTATTCCAAAAATTCTTGATCGTGTTGTCTGTTCTTCCCGGGAGCTGTGAGGCTATGGTAGACCATCTGCAAGTAAAATATAAAAAAATACCTTTCACTATCTGTATATCATTTAGTGATAATATACAGAAGTTTTAGTTACCTACATACATACATAGATGAGATGAGATTATAGCAAATTACCTCTAAACATTTAAAAAAATTATTTCAAATTATTTATGGTTATTAGGTTTTAATTCGAATTAGTAAGTTCTAATTCGAATTGGATGTTATAAAATTAATATTATGTAATTAAGTCTTTTAAAAATTAAATATATATTAATAATTTATGGTTTTTTATATATATTTATAAAATAATACTTAAATTATTTGTAGTTACTAATTTTTAAATTTATTTAGTTGTTATGTTATTTTTTTTTTTTTACGAGGTGAATCCGTACGTACTCACGTAACACATTTTGCGGCTTCGAACCTGCCACGTGCTGTGACCTTGTTGCGATAGACGATAGATTCGAACCTGCCCTGTACGCCCTAACAAGCGGACAGTTGCCAACAGGCTATCCTCCGTGCTCCTTAGTTGTTATGTTATTAATATTAATTAATAATTTATTTAAATTTAAATATATATTATAAATATATGTTTTTATAAAATTTCCATATAATTTTTTTTTTAATTACAATTAGTAATTTGATGATTATATTTTAAATTCATCTTAATTATTTGTCATAATTAAAAAAAAATTACTAATTATAAAATAATACATATGTATTGGATTGTTGTTACTTCACATATCGAGGAATGAGAATAAATCTTAATAGTATTCTTCTGATAATTGAGAGAGAAGATTTAAAAGTAATATAGGTAATTTTACATGGTTGATGAAATAATGATTTATGTAAGAGAGATTAGGTTTTTATCTCATTCTTATCAATTGTTTATGATATTCATCATTTATTGATAATTAATAATCAATAATCCATATGTTCAATTTTTCAGTCTTTAATTTCACAAAGATTTTTTTATTTTTAATTTCATAAATTTTATATTTATTGAAGATTTATATTTTTCTTATAATATTTAAATAAATTAATAATAATAAAACTAATTTTAAGATTTATATTATAAACATAAATGATTTTTTATCTTTATATATATATTCGTTTTTTTATAACTTTTTATTCAAATTATATATATATATATATAATAAGAAAATATGAATTTGTCATTTAATTTTGAATAATACTAAAGTTTAGGTTTAATAACTAGTCAAAATAAAATCCCTAGACATCTTTCAAGAAGTTTAAAACAAAATATTGCTGCACATTCAACAAAAATAATAGCTAATAAAATCCCTACGCATCTCTCAAAAAGTTTAAAACAAAACATTGTTGCACATCCAACAAAAGTAATAGCTTCCTTTGAGAGGAGATTTGCTTTCATAGTTCCTGACAAATATCTTTACACTATAAATACTTAATCTTTTGATGAACCATAATAATCCCCAAAGGGCCTTTTTGAGTTGGTTCACCAATCTCTTGCTACCGCTAGGAGTATTCACTCCTCCTAAGATGAATTGAATTGCATGTATTTTTATATATTAAATAAATAAAGTAAATTTGTATATTTTACTATTTATTTTATGAATAAAAAATAAACTTTTAAATAATTGGAAATAATTTTAAATCTTAATTTAAAAATAAATTCATATATCACATTTAAATAAAAATTATGTTGCATTTTATTTTATAATAATTTAAATTTGATTATTAATATACCTTTGCAAATACCCTCGCGTCATAGTTTTGCAAATATCCTAGCATCATAGTTTACACAAAATTGAAAACTTACTCTACATACATCACTCCAAACGTAGGGACTATTTCCATTTTAGAAAGAGTCTATCTTATATAATCAATTACATGGATGGTAATCTTGATTTTATTATCATTTTCATGTGTTAAGAGATTAATATAAGGAATAAGCTAAGTCATCTAGTTTGTGCTACATTCTTGCTTCCATAAATTTGTGCAACATATATTTTAGCATAGTCTTTCAGGGAGCAGCAGATGAATAATTACACTATATAAAAATATATAGTTAAAAAAAATATGTTATAATTATGAAACCTGCCACAATTTAAAGAATATGTTATAATTATGAAACAATTTCAAAATGGTTTTATTTGAAAAAGATACATATATTATTATATAAAAGAAAGTAAAAATCATAAAAGTAAAAGTACTTATATTGTATAGAAATATAAATTATGTAATTTACAAAAATTGAATGATGGTGGGAGGGTATTAATCATTCTTCCTAATCACCCAGATTACATCTAATTTAATTTTTCCACAAAAATATTTACCTAATTTAAATTACTATAATCTAAAATAATGTTATAATTATAAAACAATTTCAAAATATTAACCCTAAAAATAATCCAAAATTATTAATAATAATTTAAAATTATTATTTGAAACATTTACATATTAACCCCACATGGCTATTGAGGGTTGAAAAAAAAACTTAAGAAACACGCATAGTAAACGGTCTAACTTTAAACTAATTAATAATTATAACTACCCCATTTACAGACCTCACATGAACATTACAAATATATGACAAAATTAAACTGTTCATGTATTTCATTACCTATTTCCTAATAGTGCATGCAACTGAATAATAATTCGCTCTTCTTCTTTAGTAAAGGATCCTCGCTTGATATCAGGTTTCAGATAATTCTCCCAACGCAAACGGCAGCTCTTCCCACAACGAAGAAGCCCTGCATATATACACAAACAGCTAACAGTTATATAACATCTCAAACGTATCATAAAATAATTGGTTTACTGCTTTTTCTTCATTATTAAGAAAACCATTCAAAGTGGATTGAAACTTGGAACTCCTAGGACGTGTTTCTTCCTCACTTTTATAATTTTTGGGCTCTATAGCTTTAATGATCAACATTCCATAAATGAATGTTTAGAAAGCTACTGATACAATTGTTAAATTAAAATTAGTTTTAACAAACGATTGATCCACCATATTTAAAGGTGACAAATTCTAAAGGAACAACTAATGACCCGTTAATATATTTATAGATCAATAACTATATTTCTACATGCTAAAATATATAAAATATATAAACACAGATTTACATAATTTTGATTTATTTTTTTATTATATACAGATATCGTTACAGAACATTCACAGAAATAGAAACAGAATAGTATATAGATTCAAACTGCATCAAACACATATATTAGACCATATTTCAGATATGGGATGTTTAAGTGTATATATACATACCAGCAAGCTTGGGAAGAGCACGCCAAGTCTCATGCTCATTGTTCATAATGTAATTGAAAAGAATTTTGTCCTCCTCTGGAGTCCAGGGTCCCTTTCTTAACCCTGTTTTTTCACAGTACGAAGCTCTACCCATATTTCGCCTCCTGAAAGTCTACAGATCCGGCAAGGCTTGATATTCCAACGCTACAGTGTTTATATATTGTGAATGCTGCAAACCTTTTAACGAAATTCTACTCTATAATGATTATAACTAGCACACCTATAAGTAAAGGGGCAAGTGAACATTGATAGGTATAGTCAACCACTCAATTTAGTTAAATTGTAGAAATAGTTGGTTGTTAAATAAAAGTTAAACATTAAAATAATTAATATAAATATAAAAGTAACATAAACATTAAACTAATTAATATAAACATAAAAACAGATACTATTTAATAAACATACACTTTTTTTTACCCACCTCTTAATTTAAGTTTATTTAAATCTTAATCAAGATGCATTTGAGCATAACAAGATACCACGATCATGAAATGAATCCTGACTCTACATTTGTTACACTTAGGTTAATCTTGTTAATTCATTAAATAGAGTCCAAAATCTCAGATAATATCTAAACACCTATCGATGTAATAACAATAATACTCTCACATGATCTCCACTGCAAACTGCAAGTGTCAGTGACATATATTGATCTACATCATCTCCACTGCTGGTGTCAGTGGTAGATATTGGTCATTGGTCTGAGACGTTGAACTGTCTTAAAGCTGATGCAGAAGGAGAAGTGGGGATAACAATATTAAACAGCCATTACTAACTGCAAAGCAAGACAAATGCAAGGTCTTTGTTATAGCACAGAGGTCGTTCTGCTCGTCATGAAGAAACAATAAAATGTAGTTAATATGGAGTACAAAACCTTTATACACCTTGAAAAGTTACAAGTGTATTTAGAAAATAAAAGTGTCTAAAACTTGGGTTAAGTAGAGTCTTTGAAATCAATTGTAAGTAAGGACGTATTCTGTCTTACTCCCGAGCTGATTTCTTCTGCTAATATTTTGAAGATTAGATACCATCTCTAAATGATTGGAAGTAACGAGAAAATTTCGTGACACATTAAAACAGTTACCGTGAGAAAAGGTAATATTTATTATTGATACAGTAAATGTATTCGTGTGGTGCAATGGCAAGCGCGTAACCACTCACCAGCCTATGCCTGAATACGTAGGCCGACATAGCCGTAACAGTCCGTCGATTTTGACAGGTTGGCGCAACCTGCAAGACTGAACCGTGGGGTCCAGACGTAGAATCGTTACGATGTTTATAAGCAAAGGACACAGGGTTTTAAGGTTTCAACAGCTACCGACATATTCTTAATGATAGCATCATGTTGGAACATTCAGGGCCTTGTGTTTATGAGAAGGTCCCTTTCTACCTAGCGTTTCTAGCTAGGTTGGCATAAGAGAGTCTTCATTTGAATTTTAAGAATGTATTTCAAAAATATATAATTTTAATGGTTTATTATAATTTTATTAAAGTTTTAGATAGTTTCATGTTATAAATATTAATGTTTAATTAAAAATTATATTCATTAACAATATCAATAATTTAAAAAAAGTATTTATCATGTTATCTTAAATATATATATATATATATAGGTTTATTATAATTTTGTAAATTTTTGGATAATTTTATACTATGAATATTTATATTTAGATTGGCATTAGAGCGTCATTTCATTTGAATTTTAAGAATATGCTTCAAATATATATATATATATAAATAATTAATTTTAAGTGTTTATTATAATTTTGTTAAATTTTTTGATAGTTTTATGTTATGAATATTAATGTTTAATTAAAAATTATATTCATTAAACAATATAAATCATTTAAAAAAAGTATTTATCATGCTATCTTAAAAATTACTATTTTTTTTATATACAATATGAGAGTAATATATATATATATATTTTAAATATATTATTTTATAAAAAATACGAGTATAAATAATTTGAAAATGTGGTCTTAATATACTATTTTTATGATAAATATTAAAAATAAAAATTATTAAAAAGTGGTGTAAGGCCTTAGCCTTAAGGGGTTATGTGTAACTCCATTCCACCATTACTTAGGTGGTCATGAAAAATTTAGGGGCTAAATTTAGCCTATGGGTTATTTTTCGACATTTTTTTTCAAAAAAGGATTAGCCAATTTAATTTTTTTCAAATATAATTTGCCCAATTTCTATTGGATAATTTGTTAAATTACATTAAAAAATCACCAAAATTGTCCAAAAACTCTATAAAGTCCTTAGAAATTTGAATATTTAAAAAAAAAAAATTGTCAAACATTTTATGGTTGTAAATTTAAAAATTAGTAAGATTCACCATGGTTTCTACACTTTGATAAAATGATATGGATCCTTAAAATTTTTGTTGGCTATTGTTGGCCAATACAATTAGACATGAGATGAAGTGGATGGCTAGATGAGTTAGTTTTTGGGTGCCTTCGCCCATCGACAAGGCACAAGAAGGACATGTCGGGCTCCCTTTCCTAAACACAATGTAAGTCATAGATATTGGCAGGTCATGCTAGTTGGACAAGCAAGATAAGCTTGGAGGGAACTTGGAAAAGCATAGGACATGGTCATGGGAAACATTGCCCCTAGGCATGTATTATGTATGGTAGAAGAAGTGGCAAGAAGAATTGACTTTCTTATATATGACTTGTGTAAACTTGGTCGAGCACACATCAATTGGGAAGACTAAGTAGGCACACTTGGTTGGATACACATTTTCTATGAGCCCTTGGATGCATGTGGAATAATGTAGTGTCCCTTTTTGGAGAAATTAGGCACACTGTCACAAAATATTTCAATAGAGGCTTAAAACTTTAGACAGTGGAACCAGTCTTCCTCAAAACCCCCATTGACAATGAATTTCACAGTGATTCCATGGTTATGAGACAACCGAGGTAGGTCTAGGAAAACGATAGGGATCTTCTGATTGGATTGAAAAGATCATATATGTGGTTTTTTAAGTTTTTGTGGTTGAGGAATTTTTACAAAAACTTCACATACATTCTCCTTCAGTGCTTTGTGTAGTTTCAAAACTAGGAAAACTAGGAAACTAGTCTCTCTTTGTCTTGTTCCGAACACCTCCAGAACTTTCCAAATTTATTTTGGAAGGACCCTATGGGATTTAATACATCTTGTCATACCTCAAATACTGAATGGTTGAATCAGAAAACTCCTTTTGACATGTTATACAAGTTTGCTCAAATTTTTCCAATTTTGAACTTTGGACTAGTGAACCCAAACTGCTCCAAATGCTTTCAAACTCTACATGGAGGGATTGAGGGGTATTAGTACATCCTAATGCATATATTGGACACTTATGCATTCATTAAACACATTCATGGATCACATTTATCATGAAGGAAAGAAGGGGAAAAACACTAGTGAATTCGATGGTTAAAACCCCACTAGAGTATGACCTTTTTGGCCTCGCAAACACTATACACAATTCCCTATTGTGATATCCCTCCTTACCTTTCCTTATTATTATGTAAAATATGCTCGGAATGACTCCGGCACACGACGCCAAACGATTCACAGGGTTAAAACAAAACCCCACCATCTAGCAATTGTCATAAGCTAACCATTTACACTAGGTTAGTACTATGAAATCTTTTATTTCTTTTGGTCGGGTGGACACCTCCAAGATATATATATTTTGGTACCTTAAGAAGAGAAAAGATTTATATATATATATAAGATATTATTTGTAATATCTTATAGGCAATGTTATTACATCTCTAAGTTATTAACTTAATGGAATAACACGAACCATTATATATATGTATGGAGTAATTAAAAATAAAGAAGATGCAACTACTTTAGTAGATTTACCCTAAAAGAGGGACTTGTGGGCATTAAAGGAAATATGCCACATCAATGGCGAATCCATTGCTGGTTGTAACTCCTTAATGACACCAATCTCCACTTCCACTTCTTTAAGTTACCTTATAAACTCTCCACTATGAGAAGAAGGCGGCATAGGGGACAAGGTAATTTATTTCGGGATTTGATTTAAGAGATTCACGGATTTTATTTGAGGCTACGTGTAGGCAGCCGGAGTTTGGATTTAGACATCTGTAAGCTCCGGAGGAAAATTAAAAAAGATTGGTCTCCCATTGGAGTACGAGTGGCTTTCGTGCTAGGTGATGGCGCCACTCAGCTATCTGATGGTAGCGGAGTTTTAGCGATCCAGCAAATGTCTCTTGAGAAAAAGACTGAACGCCATTTTAGGAGGAGGTCCTCAGTATTTGAGGGGGAGGACGATCGCTGAAAAAGGAGGAGGAGGAGAGTCGTGGTGGATGAATCGGAATTCCCTGCTATCAAGAGCGGTGGTAATTTTGTTTCTCAATGGAGAATCAATTCACACTCAGCATTGAGAATTCTGCTTGAGACGGTGACGAGGGGAAAAAAATCGAGGGTATTGAAATCATGTTTATTTTCCCCTGTGGGGAATTCGTATTTCAGCTGTGAGCATCGACGGTATGAAGGGGAAAGCGTTGCCTGCTGAATAATGGATCTATGGAAATTGAATTGGAATAGGTTCTGTGACGAAGAATGCAGGCCATCTCTCGGAGGGAAGTTAAACGATCCCGGTTGTGTGATCTCTGCGATAGGAAATCAATCTTATACCTCTGCGATTGGAAAGCTGGCATTGGAGATGCATAGTATGGTAAGACTAGAAACAGCTTTAGAAATTATGATCGGTAAGTACCTTGGTTGAAATATAAATCCCTGGGTTTAATTTTTTTTTGGTTAAGTTATATATTTTTATACAGCCTGGAAAACGTAGAGATAACTCCGATCACTTAGATCGAGTGCACATCCCGGTTGTGTGATCTCTGCGATAGGAAATCAATCTTATACCTCTGCGATTGGAAAGCTGGCATTGGAGATGCATAGTATGCCTGGAAAACGTAGAGATAACTCCGATCACTTAGATCGAGTGCAGATCCCGGTTGTGTGATCTCTGCGATAGGAAGGGCTTCCGTTTGTTTTGATATCTCTTTATATCCCGTATTATGACTGTAGGTTGGACAGGGCGATCTTGGTGAACTCTTGTATGGAAACAGAGTCGCTGGATGATCCCTATATCTGTTTCCCTGACATATATCAGTTAGTAAATGAGTCTTTTACAGTGTCGAGGTTTTCCTACGGCTGAATTCTTGATAGATCCCAGTTCAAAAATTTGAATTTGGGACGCCATCGATTGTATCCTTGTCTCACTGGTTATAAACACATGTTGAGGAGACGGAGAAATTGGGATGGTAGTCTCCCTCTAATAATGGGGGTTTTTGTAGTTATCTGTTGATATCAACGTTTGGGGTTCTCTTTTGGGGATTTAGGCGGGTTGGTAGCTCTGAGATCGGGGAATAACCCTGTATACGGAAATCCCTAGGAAATTGGATCCCCAATACCAAGCACCGATGCCAGGACAATTTATGTTTGATGTGTTATTTTTCCATTTGTTTGGACTGCACATATAGGAAGGGGGCGACTCGTACTTTAAAGCCCAATCCCTGTGGTTGTTCCATTATAAATTTTTATGCTTACTTGTGTGTGATTTCTCCCTTAAGAGATCATGGGTAGATCAAAATTACCGACCTAGATTACCGTAATAATTGTGGTTTTTGTGTGTTGTGGATTGATGCTACATCATACGAATTACATGTGGTGACTACTCCCTTAAGAGATCAGTAACTCGGGTAGATCGAGATAGTAGATCCAGTTCACAATAATAATTATGGTTTCGGTGTATTGTGTATCAATGTTGCATAATATGCTTATACATGGTGTGTTGGTTTTGTTAGTTGTTTGGTATTATTTTTTTATTCCTACCATGTAGAGTATATACTGTTCTTGTTGTGTGAATTCCTAGGATCCGTCTCACAAAGAGTGGACCGATAGGAATAGTAGTTCCCTTTTGTATATATATTGTATGTATGTGTTTAATAATTTCCAGGTCTATGTTGTACTATGACAATAGGGAATCTTAGGAAGGTATGGCTTGTAAGTCGATTTCCAAATACTAATGTCAGTATAAATTTAATGTTTTATAGATGCTGGTATTTTATTATGATTATTTAAGCTGTTAGTGATGTATGCGCAGAGTTTCTTACGGCTTTAGGATTTGATCAAAATGGGAAGGGGTGGCTTATAAGTAGTTAAACCAAGTACTATTATGTTAGGAAAGAATTGCATAAATTATCTAAGTACTACTTTATGTACATTTTGTGTGAAATAAGATTTTTAGCCTTGTATCTGTTACGGCTATTTGCTGCTTTGAAGTTATTTAGGAGGGAAATTGAGGCGTTATATATACATGGTTGAAAAGCTCTATGTGAAAGAGGATTGACGGAAGGAGAAGGAATCTAGTTACAGCAACAATGTTTGCTCTTTGTAATCTTGTTACTCTTTGCCGAATAATAAAAGATACACACACACCTTTGTGGACTAGCCCGTGTACGGGTGAACCACGTTACTTTTGGTCTCTTGTGTATATCTTTCATATATATCCATGATGATGCATCTCAGATATTTCTTCAATTTTTGTTTACTTCCAATTTATGTATCATAAAGCATTTTACTATTATGGTGGTTGTTATTCATATCTTTCCATGAAAATGTTCTACTCAGTTTATAATCAAGTTAGTAGAGGGAAATTTGTTAAGGTGAGACAAGTGTTAGAATTCTCTTCATGCTATTACCATAAGATACGAGTTAACGAGTTGTATAATTTGATTGGGGTGCTTGTGAATTTTAAGACCTTGTGTCGACAAGTAAATAATTACAATTGAATCATTAATGTTAAAATGCTATAATGTTGTGACAAATATAGATGTTGCGTACACACTTGATCTTTTGCATAGCATTTAAAGAAGATTGGATGTTTAGAAAGTTTTAAATTTTCTCGAATTTTGGGTGCGTTACATATGGTATGTTACTTGGTGGAATGTTGCAAAGTGTTACATAGGGTTGTTTTTTTTTATCTTTATTATGTGCTGTGAAAGAAATTTTTTTAAATTCACTATCCTAACATCAATATTTGGGAGATGTTACACCTATTTTCTGTACAAAGAATTGGATTTGATTAAGGACCTCAGAGGAAACCAAAATGTAGAATGAATCAGGTTCTATGATCTGCTATTAGTGCCATAAAACAGAATGTTGTGAGACATATAAATTGTGTAGAAATTGTAAACAATAGACATGAAATTTGTTGGACAATCTTTAATCAAAATCCCAAGGGGTCTTCACATAGTGTTTTGGTCATAAAAATTAGATAATATGAATATCTAAACATCAATAAAAACTCATAGAAATTATGATGTAAAACATATAAAAACTAATCCAAAAACTCCATGTGAAGATAGAGGGGAAACTAGCTCGAAGCAATAGTTTAGTTGGAATTTTTACAAGAAAGGCATGGAATTTTGAGCCATGGATCCAATGTGAAGCTCATTAAAGTGATATAGATCATATTACATAACCATGGAATCAATAAATAATCCTCCACAAAGTTTACACAGCTATGACTGTGCCATCAATAGTAGAACATGGACATTGAGAGAAAATTGAGAGAAGATATAGTAGATGAACTCGAAATGAAAGGGGAATTGAACCTACATAAAAACACCTTATTAAGATCTAATAAGATGTATCAATGGCCTCTCCTCCAACCAACTTGGACATGTATCTTTCACCTTTGAAATTGGTTCAATCGCAGGGAGGATGAACATTCACCGTGTAAGGACAAGCTAAGCTCTCCAAGAGTGCAAATGAAAAATGACCAAAAAAATGACCCGATTTTACTTTCTCTTGTTTCAATAACCTCCTTGGCCTCCTTTTCCTCCAAGAAACTCAAATTTCCCTCCTCTTGGTTCATTAACTTGAATTAGTGTTAATCTTGGTTGTTACATTAAACCAAGTGACACTTGGCCTTATTTTGATTGATATCCTTCATGAATTTAGACTTGGAATCCTTCATGAAGCTTCCTTGGTCCCCACACACTTGATGAACCCTCTTTGGTCCATTTTTAGCTCTTACAAGTCATAAATGTCATAGAATACTATCATAATAATTGTAAGAGAATCTGTCATAAGTGTCATAAGGTGTCATAGAGTTGTCATAGAGCTTGTCATTGACTAAAAATATCCCTATGACTTTTCACCTTCCCCATGGGAGTTACTTATCCCTCCAAATTCGAATTGGAGGATGGTTCCATGTGTGAAGGATGAATATTTCCTCATGTGGACACCACATATCCACTTATGCACCCCCAAGCCCAACTAGGACCCCATGCCACTTCATTTTGGAGCAATTAACGATTTTTCCATAATTTATTGACCTATTTTCCACCATCAATTTTGAATTTTGAATTTCCATGAGAACTATAGGCCTTGGGGTTCAATATCAATATTTTAATTTTCCCACATAACCCTTAGGAATTCGATAGGCCAACTTAATTGTTTGTATGAAAATTATTTAATTGGGGACATTACAAATAAACAGATGTTGGCTTTGTGCACTCGCTAGGAGCACCATATTGGGTGCAGTTGGGCACAAGACAACCGAGTGCACGTGGATACACCTTAATGGAAGTGTAACATCCCAGAAAAATCACAAAAATTTAAAACTTTTTGACGTGACAATTAATGCCTATTTAATGTGTGTGGAATAGAATCAATGCATAAAAGGTTATTTTGTTGTACTAAGTACCATGCTGGTTTATAATATAAGATTTGCGAATAGATGATTAACGCTTATGTCTTGATGTTATTCATGCTCAGTTGTACTATTGCAAATTTCTATCGTTGTTATTATGATTTATGAATCAACAATCTTTGACTAATGTGCTTTTGTTGATTGATGAAGGGGTCCTATGGACGCCCCGAGGCTTACTTAGGATTTGTGCTAAAGCATGTGAATTCGTACTTGTGATAGTTTACAAGTAAGGATTAAAGTTGCGACAAGTTACCAAACAGTTTTTCAGTAACTTCTTTGGAAATAATCGAAGAGATAAAACTTTGGGCATTCTACCAGGTGAGAATCTTGGTTCGAGGCAAAAATCGTTCAAGATAAAGACATCTAAACATGATTGTTGATGCAAACCGTGCATCTTAATTTCTGTAAATTATAAGCTTGTGTTTGATTCAAAGAAGATCTGTATCGATCGTGTCTCCATTTTAAACTCAGAATTATATATGGTTTTCATTTAATTTTCATGTTGAACTGTACATGAATGTCTATCTTTTGCCTCCATAGCAATTTGTAGAAATTCTATGTATGAATGATTAATAATTTTCCTAGGGACTAAACCCTTCGTTGATGGTGGTAATTTGAATTATTGACATGTCTTTTATTTCACTACACATTAGGGTGTATGTGTGTGTAATTTCTTAGATTATATCTCTAATCTATTTGCAAGGTGTATTGAAACATTATCAAACTATTATAATATAACTTTATGTATTATGTGTTGTGTGCATTAGTGTGATCCTATGTGATACTATGCAACTCTAGCGAACTATCCAAACCTTTAACAATGTTGTGACAGGGTGGTGTATCACGAATTTACTATATACATTATCCACATTGTATTTAATACTATGATGCGAATGTTAATATGCCACAGGCTGGCAGATATAAACGTTTCCTATACGTTGAATGCATACAACCGTCGAGATAGTGGAGTTCCACCATGGATGGCATAGTAAGCTTTGGGTAGGTGATAGTTTTGTAGTGTTACAGTTCTGTGATGAGTTGTATTTTAACAATGGTTCAAGTGTTTCCGAGCTGGCTCTTTCGTGGATGTGGAAATGATAACTCAATTAATGTGGTAGGTTGCTTGGAGTTTCATGAAACTAACCAGTGATCTCCACTGTTGATCTGGAAGGGTTTTGATGGATGAGGGTTGAACCCTACCTCCGTTACATTCAATGTGTTTATTGTGATCTTTGGCATTTGATAGTGGTGGTTCTACGTTTGGCCGATAGGTTGAGGTTTTGTAGGGTTATCGTTTTGTATTCCAGAGGTATGATGCCTGCATTTTGAACTTGTGACCTGTGAAGGGTTTAAGAGCTGAACTATCCAGGTTTTTACAGTGGTAATTTGTCACAGTTGGGAGCTTAAAGTCTATCTTTGATATGGTTCGATAATCTGACCTCTTGAGGGTTTTTCTTTTAACACTGGGTTCAAGGTGAGAGGCCAGGTCCTGATCATGGTTGACACAGGTCTCGTATCTATTTAACTGTTTAAATAGTTGATAGCTCAGTGTGGTTTCCTTCTATATCGGTGTCCGACGGTGTAAGAGTTTACAGTTGCAATTTGCACCTGTCTGACGTTTAATGCTGCTGCAAGCCATCGTTTAAAAGGTAATGTGCTTCGAAAATTTCACTGTAACTTTCATACACGACTGCTAACACAGTAATGGTTGTTCGAATTCGATACTGTAATCATTCTTTTAAGGGATACTGTTTTTAACCATGTCTCCATTGTATTTGTAGGTGTAATGTTTAGTGGCTTCTCCAGTCTGGGCATTGAAGGATGCTGCGACTACACCGACTGGTAAGCCTCAGAGGTTGCCTTGAAACTCTGGTTATATGGAAGTAATGGCCAACATGTGTTTGTTCTGTGGTCTTTGTGTTTATCTCGGAGAGTTTGTACTTCATCAGATTAGGGTTTGTAAAAATGTAAAAGGATTTGGGGAGGATAATTTCCTCGACCCAAAAGGCACGAGTTTGTTATGTTTGTAACTATTGTGTGAAATTGTTCTCTCTCATCGACTTGGATAATGTAATAAGTTATGTGTTTTCAAGAATGATGGTATATGTTTGATGAATATGGAAGGTTTCGACCTGTATGTAGTTCGTCTATCTTGTAAACATGATGCTGCGTTTTACTCTTATGAAAATTTCCAGGGTTAGGGTTTGTCTTCGTTTTGGAATGTATAGTTTTAATGTTTCTCTCTTCGATATGATCTCAGCATCAAACTGGTGTTTTCTATATCTGTTTAGAATTTTCCTACATACATTATGGTAACTGAATCCTAGAGATGATACTTAGGAATTTAACTATTCGACCTACAGGAACGATTATGGTGTAACTGTTTGGTTTTGACTCTGCTCCTTGATATGATAACGGCATCTAAACTTGCCCTTCTTATTACTTCTGTTTGGCTTGTTCTACCGTCAATATAATAAAAGAAATCTTGAAAGAAGACACAGGAATGTTGTTTAGTTCGATTCGACAGGGTGAATGAAAACTTGTGTACTAGTAATGAAATATATGATGCGTTGTTTAAGTTTCTCCTTCAATAGTTAATCGACAACTAGCTATGTGCCAAGGGTTTAAGATACTAAGTTTAAAATGGCTTTTTAAAAAAAAAATTGTTGGTTGCATGCCGAGAGATAATAATACTATTATGGTTATAGAATGAATAGAGAATTGTTTGGATTGAAAGGGTATTACCCTTGGTCGAATAACCAGAATGATGATTGTGATTTGATTTTTATTACTAGAATAAAGAAATGATATGCTAGTTTGGTGTTATGAGGGTTGTGAATGGATTGATAGGGTTTAGGGTTTTTCTGTTGCATGTTTGGAAAATATTTATAGAATTAAAATAGACTTTGTTTGCTTGTCTATCCTGTATGTACAATAGTGAAAATAACAATAGACTATAGTAAAAGTTTTAAAAAGGAAAACTATGGAAACTATAAACCCTGAATTGAAACTTGAAAATAACGTATTAGTTCTCTACGATGAGATTATGCAATCTTCTTAATTTATGTATCAACAATGATTTCAATAATAAATATAAATCACAGTAATAATATTTAAGACAATAAACTTCTATTTGATGAAGTAAAAACAATACTGTAACAAAATACAGTAATCAATATTAATTACTAACAGTTGGAAAATTAACAATTTATACAGAGTTGTTCTTTTCATCATCTTGGGCAAATTGCCTATGATATCTATCTATCTTAATTTGTCTCTGTACTGGAGTACGATGCAGTTCCTATAGCATGGGGAAAAATGCAGAGAATATTTATTTGATTCATCATTTCGATTCATAATTTTAACTTGGTTCAAAAAACTAAAAATAGGGATATCTAAACCAGAACACATTCTATAAATAAGAATTAAATACTTGCGAATAAACATTTTTAACTATTTAATAATAGATAAGCAAATAGAACCTGTAGATGAAGATAGGGCCGACAAACACCTAACGTGGCCTGTTCCTCCCAACCTATTCTAGAAGAAGCAACACAACTACTGGCTTCTTGTGAACCCCCGAGCCTGATTACTGAACCACTAAATGGATGGAATCTGTGTAGAAGCAAGGCACTCAAAATGCCTTCAGTACTCAGCATCAACCTCCTGTAATAACATGCCTTCAGCACTCAACATCAACCTTTTGAACTCAATAAGAGTTTGGCAGACTCACAACATGATCAACAACATAGCATATCCTCTCATCAAATCTCTTGGGTGCAAACACAGCAAAACCCCAACGTAAATTTCCTTGTTAGGAAAAGTGATGAACCTCAATTCAAAATTTGATGGCTATTATATAGACTTCCTCAGTCTTTAGTGGTCAGTTTAGAATAAATGAGACTCAAGCTCGAGTCCCATCTTTCAGGGCACTATGATCACATTTCAAGGGAGTTGTCCCATAGCAAATGCTAGTTAGTTGCATCATGATGCTGCCACTTGTCCATTGCCTTCTACCCCATATTCCATTCCAACTAGTGGGTCAGTAACCACTCTTTCAACAGTCCTCTTAGGTGTTTGTATCATATTTTATATATTTAATAATAATATATTGTGCAAATTATAGTCATCCTTGGACACCTGTCCGACATAAAACTTTACAATAAAATTTATCATAATGTTTTCTAACAAAAAATGTTTTCCAGCAAAAAGGGTATGTTACAAACACCCCCACTGAAGCTCAACATCGTCCTTGATGTTACTTATTCATCATTAAGTTCCTCATGGAATAGAATTGGACATGTTGCGCGCATATTACTTTACAATTCCCAAGTAGCCTCATCAGGGATAAGGTGCTTCCATTGCACCTTTACCTGCCCTATGGTACAATTCCGACGCATAATTTCCCTCCGGCCGAGAATATAATCCGGTTCCACCGTAAAATATCTTTCGGGTTCCACCTGTATGTCATTCCAATTCAGCACATGAGTAGCATCGTGCACATACTTCTTTAAAACAAAAATGTGAAAAACATTATGGATTTTGAAATTATATGGTAATGCCAATTGATATGCAATAGCTCCTATCCTTGATAGGATTTCGAATGGTCCACAATACCTTGGTGCTAGTTTAGCACAACTCCCAAGCTTCAAAGAAATTTTCTTGGGTTTTATCTTTATAAAAACATGGTCTCCTACCTGAAATTCTCTTTCAATGCTTTTCAAATCAGCATAGCCTTTCTGTCGATCTTAGCCAACCTTTAAGTTACCTTGAACTTCTTTCACTGTTAGCTCCATTTCTTTCAATAAATATGGTCATAACATTAATCTATCTACAGGGTTATCCCAATAAATAGGAGTACAACATTTTCTTCCATACAAAATTTCAAATGGACTTAACTTAGCAGATGCTTGATAATTATTGTTGTAGGCAAATTCTGCTAAATGTAAGAAATCTTCCCACTTAGATGGCTGATCTTTAACATACAATCTTAACATGTTTTCTAAAATCTGATTTACCCTTTCTATTTGACCATCAGTTTGTGGGTGGAAAGAAGTGTTGAAATTTAGTTTAGTATTTAACCCTTTAAACAGTGCTGTCCAAAAATTTCCGGTGAACTTCGAGTCCTGGTCTGAAATAATTACCTTTGGAATTTCGTGTAAGCGAAAAATTTGCTTCATGAAAACATCTGCAATGTTAGAAGCCTTGAAAGTAGTTTTAATAGGAATAAAATGAGTAGATTTTCTAAGTTTATCAACAACAACCATGATTGAGTCATTCTGCTTCTGATTTTTAGGCAAACCTGTAATAAAATCAATGCTTATAATTTCCCATTTCCATTCTGGAATTGGTAAGGGCTGCAATAGCCTAGCTGGATGTTGATGCTCAATTTTAATAGTCTGACATGCAAAACATCTAGCTATATATTCAGCAACTTCATTCTTCATGTTGAGCCAAAAATAGTCTTTCGTTAACATAGTTATGATTTTCTGATAACCAGGATGTCCTGAATAAGGACTCTTGTTAACTTCATCCAAAATCAACAACTTCACTTTCGAAATATTAGGTACATAAATTCCGTTTTTATATGTTAAGAAGCCTTTTTTCACTAATACTATAATCTGTTATAAAATTTTCAGATGAATTTTTCAGCCACTTTATCGTGTAATTTTTGGTAAACTTCACCTTGCTTAATTCCTTCTTCAATCTGATTTTCTAGATCAGTCTTAATAGTACTGATTGCTGCCACAAAAATTAATCTAGCATTTCTGCTCAAAGCATCAACAACCTTATTCTCTTTTCCATTAATGTGATCAATCTCAAAATCGTACTCGCTAAGGAAAGCTAACAACCTAGCTTGCCTTGCATTAAGATTTGTTTGATCCAATAAATACTGTAAGCCCTTATTATCAGTCATTAAAATGAATTTTATTCCGAACAAGTGATGGCGCCACATTTTTAATGCATGTATCACGGCTACCAACTCAAGATCATAGGTTGCATAATTCTTTTCATGTATTTTTAACTTCCTTGACTCAAAAGCAATTGCATGACCTTCCTGACTTAAGACCCCTCGAAGTCCATTATTGTATGCATCCGTGTATACGATGAAATCCTTAATGGGATCTACAATTTTTAAGATGGGTGTTGTAGTTAATAGCTCTTTTAACTCATTAAAACTTTCTTGACATTTTTGATCCCATACGAATTTCTTCCCTTTCTTCTGCAAAGAAGTGATGGGATTAGCAATTCTAGAGAACCCTTCAATAAACTTTCTATAATAACTAGTTATTCCCATGAATGATCATACATCATTTATGTCTTTAGGGACAGGCCATTCATTAATTGCTTTTATCTTATCAGGATCAATAGAAAAACCATCTTTAGAAATTATATGACCCAAATACTGAATTTTATCTTTATGGAAATCACATTTACTGAACTTAGCGTAAAGCTGATGTTCTCTAAGTACTTGCAAAATGATTTTTAAATGTTCATCATGCTCTTCTTTGGTTTTTGAGTAAATTAGAATATTAAATACGAATATCATTAATGAATACCACTACGAACTTATCCAAATATTTATGCAGAACGTTTTTCATTTAGCACATGAACACTGCCGGTGCGTTGGTTAGCCCAAAAGGAATAACTACGAACTCGTAGTGTCCATAACGTGTTCTGAGTGCAGTTTTGAATATGTCCTCGTGTTTTATCTGGACTTGATGATAATCTGACCTTAAATCAATTTTAGTGAATATCTCTACTCCGCATACTTGATCAAATAGATCATCTATGCGGGGTAAGGGAAATCGGTTCTTAATTGTCATTTTATTAAGTTGATGGTAATAAATGCACAAACTCATGGTACCATTTTTCTTTTTAACAAAAATTACTGGTGCTCCCTAAGGAGACACACTGGGCCTTATGTAGTTTTTATCTATTAATTCTTTCAGCTGATATTTTAACTCATTTAACTCCAGAATATTCATCCTATAGGGAGCCTTTGAGTTTGGTACCGCATCGGGTACTAACTCAATGGTGAAATCAAGTTCCCTTTTCGGAGGTGATCCTGGAATTTATTTCGGGAATACGTCAGAAAAGTCCCTAAGGATGGGAATATCCTCTAGTTTTAACTTGTCTTCTTTAGATGTACACTCGTCATTAATGACATTAACAACAAACATTTTATGGCCTTTTCTAGTAGCTCTCTTTACTTGTAGAGCAGAAATATGCCTTACTGAAATCTTCCTATAAATTCCTTTTACTGTTTCTGAATTACCTTCATTATTTACGCATGTAAAAGATTTGTCATAACAATTCAGCAAAACTCTATGTTGTTCAAGCCAGTCCATACCAATCAACAAATCATATGACCCTAAGGGTAAAACATTCAGATAAATTTGCGTTTTCAACTGACTTAAAAATACTTCACAATCCTTGACATAATCTGTAACCTTTCTTTTAGTTCCTGTTGCAAGCTGAACTACCATGCATTATCAAATTTCTCTATTTTTAACTTGTAGTGGTTTACTAAAGTAGGTGAAATATAACTCAAATTTGCACCTGGATCTATTAGAATAGAAATAGACTCGTTTTGTATCATTCCCTCAATTTCGACAATGGATGTTTGATGTTCCGCTTGACGGTTCTCCAGTCATCCATTTATCCTCGGCATTTCTCTTGCGATATCTCCAACTGTAGGTTTTATTTGCATAGTGTGAATATTGTTGGCTGTCCTCTTGTTTCGTGGGAATTTGCTCTTTTATGTGGTCCTCCACATTCATAGCACTTCATGGGTCCTTTCTGTTCAGCATACCTGTTGTTATTATTATTGTTATTGCTGTGATTATTATTGTTAGGTACGTTTCTTTCCGCAGTAAAGTTCTGAGATGCATTATTCCGGTAATTATTAGGAAATTTTCTGTTATTAAATTTTTTCTTAAAATCTTCAGAATTATGATTAAAATTCTTCTTTTTATAGTCAAACTGATTATTCTTACTGCTCTTCCAGCCAGCCGTTCCTTCTCTTTTCCTGTTTTGATCAAAACAAAAATTTGACTTCCTCATGGCCTCTTCCAAAGTGGAAGGATTATCATACTCAATACGGTGTTTTATATTAAAAGGTAGACAACTGAGAAACCTTTATACTTTAGGATTTTCCTCGACCATATAGGGCACATACCTCAGCAAGCTAAGGAACTTGCTGCATAGTTCTTTCATGTTCATTGCACCCAACTTTAAATCGTAAAACTCCTTTGACTTATCTTCAAAGTATTGTTCTGACAAAAACTTCTTTTTAAAAAAACTTTTAAACATATTCCAAGATACTTCTTTTTCTTTTATACTTTTGATTCTTTTAAGATCCTTCCACCAAATATCTGTCTTTCCGGTCAGATTGTAAATAGCCATCTTGGCTTTCAGTTGAGAAGAGTAGTTGTAAATATTAAAGTACTTCTTCATTCCAGACAGCCAAGCCTCTGCTGTCTCACCTTTCTCACTTTCGCCATTAAAGGTGGGTGGCTTAATCTTTTTAAATTTACTAGTAATCTGTTCATGATGTTTATGTTTTCTATTTTTAGAGCAGCATTCACTGTTCCTTTTATCTTTTCTCGTCTTCTTATGCTTATGTTGGTGGTACATTGTTTCAGAATCAGCCTTCAATTCTGATTTTTTGCCTCTTTCATCACTATGACAATTTCCTTTTAAATTCTGTTGTAACTCTTCCTGTACCTTAAGGATCTGTTCATTTTCTTCTTTAACAGCTTTTAACTCAAATTTTAAATCTTGTACGGTGCTTAAAATTTCAGAAGACTGCTTGTTTATTCAACATAAATTCCTTCATAATTGTTATTATAAATGCATTCATTACGAGGAGATCTGTCCTTTGCTGATTCTTTTGGTATTTCCATACTTGCAATTTAAAGGTCAATCTGTTCTGTGCAAAAATAAAATTGAATTGCAAAAGTTAGTAAAATAAACTTTCTTATTTGTTTTTTGTTTGTGCGCATGAGCCTAAATGAGGCCTAGAGTTTGAACTTGCGCTCTGATACCACACGTAACATCCCAGAAAAATAACAAAAATTTAAAAATTTTCGACATGACAATTAATGCATTTTTAATGTGTGCGGAATAGAATATGTGCATAAAAGTTTATTTTGCTGTACTAAGTACCATGCTGGTTTATAATATAAGATTTGCGACTAGATGATTAACATTTATGTCTTGATGTTATTTATGCTCAGTTGTACTATTGCAAACTTCTATTGTTGTTGTTATGATTTATGAATCAGCTATCTTTGACTAATGTGCTTTTGTTGATTGATGAAGGGGTCCTACGGACGCCCCGAGGCTTACTTAGCATTTGTGCTAAAGCATGTGAATTCATACTTGTGACAGTTTACAGGTAAGGATTAAAGTTGCAACAAGTTACCAAACAATTTTTCAGTAACTTCTTTGGAAATAATTGAAGAGATAAAACTTTGGGCATTCTACCGGGTGAGAATCTTGGTTCGAGACTAAAATTGTTCAAGATAAAGACATCTAAATATGATTGTTGATGCAAACCGTGCATCTTAATTTCTATAAATGATAAGCTTCTGTTTGATTTAAAGAATATCTGTATCGATCGTGTCTCCATTTTATACTGAGAATTATATATGGTTTTCATTTAAGTTTCATGTTGAACTGTACATGAATGCCTATCTTTTCCCTCCATAGCAATTTGTAGAAATTCTATGTATGAATGATTAATAATTTTCCTAGGGACTAAACCCTTCATTGATGGTGATAATTTGAATTATTGACATGTATTTTATTTCACTACACATTAGAGTGTATGTGTGTGTAATTTCTTAGATTATATCTCTAATCTATTTGCAAGGTGTATTGAAACATTATCAAACTATTATAATATAACTTTATGTATTATGTGTTGTGCGCATTAGTGTGATCCTATGTGATACTATGCAACTCTAGCGAACTATCCAAACCTTTAACAATGTCGTGACAGGGTGGTGTATCATGACTTTACTATATACATTATACACATTGTATTTAATACTATGATGTGAACGTTAATATGCCATAGGTTGGCAGATATAAATGTTGCCTATACATTGAATGCATACAACCATTGAGATAGTGGAGTGCCACCGTGGATGGCATAGTAAGCTTTGGGAATGTGATAGTTTCGTAGTGTAACAGTTCTATGATGAGTTGTATTTTAACAATGGTTCAAGTGTTGCCGAGTTGGCTCCTTCGTGGCTGTTGAAATGATAACTCAATTAATGTGGTAGGTTGCTTGGATTTTCGTGAAACTAACTGGTGATCTCCACCGTTGATATGGCAGGGTTTTGATGGATGAGGGTTAAACCCTACCTCCATTACATTCAATGTGTTTATTGTGATCTTTTGCATTTGATAGTGGTGGTTCTGCGTCTGGCCGATAGGCTGAGGGTTTGTAGGGTTATCGTTTTGCATTCCAGAGGCATGACGCCTGTGTTTTGAACTCGTGAACTATGAAGGGTTTAAGAGCCGAACTCTCTAGGTTTTTACAGTGGTAATTTGTCACGGTTGGAAGCTTAAAGTCTATCTTTGATATGGTTCGATAATCAGACATGTTGAGGGTTTTTCTTTTAACACTGGGTTCAAGGTGAGAGGCCAAGTCCTCATCATGGTTGATACATGTCTCCGCTCTGTTTAACTATTTAAATAGTTGATATCTCGGTGTGGTTTCCTTCTATATTGGCGTCTGATGGTGTAAGAGTTTACAGTTGCAGTTTGCACTTGTCTGACGTTTAATGCTGCTGCAAGCCATCGTTTAAAAGGTAATGTGCTTCGAAAATTTCACTGTAAATTCCATCCACGAGTGCTAACACAGTAATGGTTGTTTGAATTTGATACTGTAATCATTCTGTTAAGGGATACTGTTTTTAACCACATCTCCATTGTATTTGCAGGTGTAATGTTTAGTGGCTTCTCCAGTCTGGGCGTTGAAGGATGCTACGGCTACACCAACCAGTAAGACTCGGAGGTTGCCTTGAAACTATGGTTATATGGATGTAATGGCCAACATGTGTTTGTTCTGTGGTCTTTGTGTTTATCTCAGAGAGTTTGTACTTTATCATATTAGGGTTTGTAAAAATGTAAAAGGATTTGGGGAGGATAATTTCCTCGACCCAAAAGGCATGAGCCTGTTATGGTTGTAACTGTTGTGTGAAGTTGTTCTCTCTCACAGACTTGGATAATGTAATAAGTTATGTGTTTTCAAGAACGATGGTAGATGTTTGATGAATATGGAAGGTTTCGACCTTTGTGTAGTTCGTCTATTTTGTAAACATGATGCTGTGTTTTACTCTTATGAAAATTTCCAGGGTTAGGGTTTGTCTTCGTTTTGGAATGTATAGTTTTGATGTTGCTCTTCGATATGATATTGGCATCAAACTGGTGTTTTCTATATCTGTTTAGAATTTTCCTACAAACATTATGGTAACTGAATCCTGGAGATGATACTTATGAATTTAACTATTCGGCCTACAAGAACGATTATGGTGTAACTGTTTGGTTTTGAGTTTGCTCCTTGATATGATAACGACATCTAAACTTGCCCTTCTTATTACGTCTGTTTGGCTTGTTTTACTGTCAATATAATAAAAGAAATCTTGAAATAAAACACAGGAATGTTGTTTAGTTCGATTCGACAGGGTGAATGAAAACTTGTGTACTTTGTTTACTGGTAATGAAATATACGATGCGTTGTTTAAGTTTCTCCTTCAATAATTAACTGACAACTGGCTATGTGCCAAGGGTTTAAGATACTAAGTTTCAAATGGCTTTTTTTTAAAAAAATTGTTGGCTACATGCCGAGAGATAATAATACTATTATGGTTATAGAATGAATAGATAACTTTTTCGATTGAAAGGGTATTACCCTTGGTCAAATAACCAGAATGATGATTGTGATTTGATTTTTATTACTAGAATAAATAAATGATATGCTAGTTTGGTGTTATGAGGGTTGTGAATGGATTGATAGGGTTCAAGGTTTTTCTACTGGCTGATTCCATGAAGATGGGTAACTCTTTTTGGCCAAATATCATGGTGAAAAACGTTAATTTTATCCATGTATTAAATTGAAGCCCTGGAAACTCATATTTTCCAAATGAATTTTGACATGTGGTTGAAAAACGAAATGTAGAGAATTATGTTGGCTTTCCAATGATATTTTTTTCGAAATATACCAATGTCATTTATCATGTCGAATTTTCATTTAATGAAAAGTGTGTACTTAAAAATTTGAAGAGCAATTAACAAGTAGATTGTGTTCGTGCATGATAATTTAATGTTAAAGTAATAACTTAGAAAAATGAAATATGTGAACATGATCTAGACAGAATGCAGTAGGGCTTACATATTTTTCTTTTATGTTTTCTCGAAAAATTATATTTATTATTATTTTTTGAAACTAACCAATGAATATTTTAGTCGCATTTTGCACACATGTGTGTTCATGCACGAAATCTTTTGATTGTTTACATAATTTGCAAAACTAAAAATACCCTTTTGAAGAGGACACGTTTATCTAGGGCTTGTGTAATTTTTCAAATTTTTCAATGTGTATTTTGAATGTTGTGATTTTATCTTTGAGCTCAATCAAAGTTGTCAACAGGGTTTTTTAGGGCAAGTTTTAGTAGAAATTAAAAAAAAAGACATATGAAGATAAAAATTCGTAAATTTTATATATTTGGATGGAGGATTCGTTGATGAATCCAATGGTATCAAGTCTGCTCATTAATGAGCATTTAATGACATGGTTTATCTATGTGGAAGGAAGAAAAAACTTTCATTCTACAGTGAAAAGGGCTCTCGACCTGTTTTTTAAGCCCTCGATCGAGCTATTTGCTCGATCGAGGGTTTTAAAATACCTCGATTGAGGGTTTTAACATACCTCGATCGAGGGTTTAGCAATACCTTGATCAGGGGTTTAGCAACATCTTGATCGAGGTATTTTAAAACCCTCGATCGAGGTATTTGCTCGATCGAGGGCCTAAAACGAGCCTTTTTATGTTTTTCAAAATCTAGATCTAGTTTTTCAAAAGCTCAATCGAGCTTTTCAGAAGCTAGATCAAGATTTTGAAAAGCTATATCAAGCAAAAGCCGGATCGAGCTTTTGAAAAGGTAGATCAAGCTTTTCAAAATCTAGATCGAACTTTTGAAAAGTTAGATCGAGGTCTTGTTTCAACCCTTGATTGAGGGTTTTTAAAACCCTCGATCAAAGTTTTTTAGAGCCCTCAATCGAGCTTTTAAAACCTTGACCGAGGGCTCTAAAATACCTTGATCGAGGGTCCGAAAAATAAATTTTTTCTATTCTATCCGCCAAAAATGGTGAACGATATTCATGGATTCACTCTACTGCATGTTTGGAAAACATTTACATAATTAGAATAAACTCTGGTTACTTGTCTATCCTGTATGTACAGTAGTGAAAATAAAAGTAGACTATAGTAAACTTTAAAAAAAGGAAAACTATGGAAACTATAAACCCTGAATTGAAACTTGAAAATAACATATTAGTTCTATACAATGAGATTATGCAATCTTCTTAATTTTTGTATCAGCAATGATTTCAATAATAAATATAAATCATAGTAATAATCTTTAAGACAGTAAACTTCTATTTGATGAAGTAAAAATAGTACTGTAACAAAGTATAGTAATGAATACTAATTACTAACAGTAGGAAAATTAAAAATTTATACAGAGTTGTTCTTTTCATCATCTTGGGCAAATTGCCTATCATATCTATCTATCTTAATTTGTCTCTGTACTGGAGTACAATGCAGTTCCTATAGCATGGGGAAAAATGTAGAGAATATTTATTTCATTCATCATTTCTATTCATAATTTTAACTTGGTTCAGAAAACTAAAAATAGGGATATTTAAACCAAAACACATTCTATAAATAAGAATTAAATACTTGCAAATAAGCAGTTTTAACTATTTAATAACAGATAAGCAAATAGAACCTGTAGATGAAGATAGGGTCAACAAACACCCAAGGAGGCCTGTTCCTCCCAACCTATTCTAGAAGAAGTAGCCCAACTACTGGCTTCTTGTGAACCACCGAGCCTAATTACTGAACCACTAAATGGATGGAATCTGTGTAGAAGCAAGGCACTCAAAATGCCTTCAGAACTCAGCATCAACCTCCTGTAATAACATGCCTTCGGCACTCAACATCAACCTCCTGAACTCAATAAGAGTTTGGCAGACTCACAACATGATCAACAACATAGCATATCCCCTCATCAAATCTCTTAGGTGCAAAAATAGCAAAACCCTATGGTAAATTTCCTCGTTAGGAAAAGTGATGTACCTCATTTCAAAATTCGATGGCTATTATATAGACTGCCTAGGTCTTTAGTGGTCAGTTTGGAATAAATGAGCCTCAAGCTCCAGTGCCATCTTTCAGGGCACTATGACCACATTTCAAGGGAGTTGTCCCATACCAACAGCTAGTTAGTTGCATCATGATGCTGCCACTTGTCCATTGCCTTCTACCCCAGATTCCATTCCACCTAGTGGATCAGTAACCACTCTTTCAACAGTCCTCTTATGTGTTTGTCTCCTATTTTATTTATTTAATAATAATATATTGTGCATATTACAGTCATCCTTGGACACCTGTCCAACATAAAACTTTACAATAAAAGTTATCATAATGTTTTCTAACACAAAATGTTTTCCAGCAAAAAGGGTATGTTACAAACACCCCCACTTAAGCTCAACATCGTCCTCAATGTTGCATGATCAAGCTCCTCATGGAAAAGAAATGGATATGCTACCCACATATTACTTTCCAGTTCCCAAGTAGCCTCATCAGGGCTAAGGTGCTTCCATTGCACATTTACCTGCCCTAGGGTGCGATTTCGAAGCATAATTTCCCTCCGGTCGAGAATACAATCCAGTTCCACTTGAAAATATTCTACGGGTTCCACCTGTATGTCATTCCAATTCAGCACATGAGTAGCATTGTGCACATACTTCATTAAAACAGAAACATGAAAAACATTATGGATTTTGAAATTTTATGGCAATGCCAATTGATATGCAACAGCTCCTATCCTTGATAGGATTTCGAATAGTCCACAATACATTGGTGCTAGTTTAGCACAAATCCTAAGCTTCAAAGAACTTTTCTTGGGTTTTACATTTATAAAAACATGGTCTCCTACCTGAAATTCTCTTTCTGTGCATTTCAAATCAGCATAGCTTTTCTGCTGATCTTGGGCAACCTTTAAATTACCTTCAACCTGTTTCACTGTTAGCTCTATTTCTTTCAATAAATTTGGTCCTAACATTAATCTGTCTACAGGGTTATTCCAAGAAATAGGAGTATAACATTTTCTTCCATACAAAATTTCAAATGGGCTTAACTTAGTAGATACTTGATAATTATTGTTGTAGGCAAATTCTTCTAAATGTAAGAAATCTTCCCACTTAGATGGCTAATCTTTAACATACAATCTTAACATGTTTTCTAACATGTGATTTACCCTTTCTATTTGACCATCTGTTTGTGGGTGGAAGAAGTGCTGAAATTTAGTTTAATATTTAACCCTTTAAACAGTGCTGTCAAAAAATTTCTGGTGAACTTAGAGTCCCGGTCTGAAATAATTACCTTTGGAATTCTGTGTAAGTGAAAAATTTGCTTCATGAAAATATTTGCAATGTTAGAAGCCTTGAAAGTAGTTTTAATAGGAATGAAATGAGTAGCTTTACTAAGTTTATCAACAACAACCATGATTGAGTCATTCTGCTTCTGATTTTTAGGCAAACCTATAATCAAATCAATACTTATAATTTCTCATTTCCATTCTGGAATTGGTAAGGGCTGCAATAGCCCAGCTGGATGTTGATGCTAAGTTTTAATAGTCTGACATTCAAAAAACCTAGCTATATATTCAACAACTTCATTCTTCATTTTGGGCCAAAAATAGTCTTTCTTTAACATAGTTATCATTTTCTGATAACCAGGATGTCCTGAATAAGGACTCTTATGAACTTCATTCAAAATCAACAACTTAAATTTTGAAATATTAGGTACATAAATTCTGTTTTTATATGTTAAGAAGCCTTTTTCACTAATACTATAATTTGTTATTAAATTTTCAGATGAATTTTTCAGCCACTTTATCATGTAATTTTTGGTAAACTTCATCTTGCTTAATTCCTTCTTCGATCTGATTTTCCAGATCAGTCTTAAAAGTACCGATTGCTGCCACAAAACTTAATCTAGCATTTCTTCTCAAAGCATCAAAAACCTTATTCTCCTTTCAATTATTGTGATGAATCTCAAAATCGTACTCGCTAAGGAAAGCTAACCACCTAGCTTGCCTTGCGTTAAGATTTGTTTCATCCAATAAATACTTTAAGCTCTTATTATTAGTCATTAAAATGAATTTTCTTCCGATCAAGTGATGGCACCACATTTTTAATGCATGTATCATGGCTTCCAACTCAAGATCATAGGTTGCATAATTCTTTTCATGTATTTTTATTTTCCTTGACTCAAAAGCAATTGCATGACCTTCATGACTTCATACCCCTCCAAGTCCATCGTTGCATGCATCCGTGCATATGACGAAATCCTTATTGGGATCTGCAATTTTTAAGATGGGTGCTGTAGTTAATAACTCTTTTAACTTATTAAAACTTTCTTGATACTTTTGATGCCATACGAATTTCTTTACTTTCTTCTGCAAAGAAGTGATGGGATTAACAATTCTAGAGAACCCTTCAATAAATTTTCTATAATAACCAGTTATTCCCATGAATGACCGTACATCAGTTACGTCTTTAGGGATAGGCCATTCATTAATTGCTTTTATTTTATTAGGATCAACAGAAATACCATCTTTAGAAATTATATGACCCAAATATTGAATTGTATCTCTATAGAAATCACATTTACTGAACTTAGTGTAAAGCTGACGTTCTCTAAGTTCGTCATGCTCTTCTTTGGTTTTTGAGTAAATCAGAATATCATCAATGAATACCACTACGAACTTATCCAAATATTTATGCAGAACGTTGTTCATTAAGCACATGAACACTGCTGGTGCATTGGTTAGCCCAAAAGGCATAACTACGAACTCGTAGTGTCCATAACACGTTCTGAATGTAGTTTTGAATATGTCCTCGTCTTTTATCTGGATTTGATGATAATTCGACCTTAAATCAATTTTAGTGAATATCTCTGCTCCGCGTACTTGATCAAATAGATCATTTATGCGGGGTAAGAGATATCAGTTTTTAATTGTCATTTTATTAAGTTGACGGTAATCAATGCACAAACGCATGGTACCGTCCTTTTTAACAAAAATTACTGGTGCTCCCCAAGGAGACACACTGGGCCTTTTGTAGTTTTTATCTATTAATTCTTTCAGTTAAGATTTTAACTCATTTAACTCCAGAATATTCATCCTATAGGGAACCTTCGAGTTTGGTACCGCACCAGGTACTAACTCAATGGTGAAATCAAGTTCCGTTTTCAGAGGTAATCCTGGAATTTCTTCTGGGAATACATCAAAAAAGTCCCTAAGGATGGGAATATCCTCTCGTTTTAACTTGTCTTATTTAGATGTAAACTCGTCATTAATGACATTAACATCAAACATTTTATAGCCTTTTCTGACAGCTCTCTTTACTTGTAGAGCAGAAATCTGCCTTACTGAAATCTTCCTATGAATTCCTTTTACTGTTTCTATATTACCTTCGTTATTTACGCATGTAAAAGATTTGTCATAACAATTCAGCAAAACTCTATGTTGTTCAAGCCAATCCATATCAATCAACAAATCATATGACTCTAAGGGTAAAACATTCAGATAAATTTGCGTTTTCAACTGACTTAAAAATACTTCACAATCCTTGACATAATCTGTAACCTTTCTTTTAGTTCCTGTTGCAAGCTGAACTAACCATGCATTATCAAATTTCTCTATTTTTAACTTGCAATGGTTTACTAAAGTAGGTGAAATATAACTTAAATTTGCACCTGGATCTATTAGAATAGAAATAGACTCGTTTTGTATCATACCTTCAATTTCGACCATGGATGTTTGATGGTCCGCTTGACGGTTTTCCAGTGCTGCATTTATCCTGGGCAACTCTCTTGTGATATCTGCAACTATAGTTTCTTCTTGCATAGTGTGAATATTGTTGGCTGTCCTCTTGTTGCATGGGCAATCTGCCCTCTTATGTGTTCTGCTACATTCATAGCACTTCATGGGTCCCTTCTGTTCAACATACCTGTTGTTGTTATTATTGTTATTGCTATGATTATTATTGTTAGGTGCAGCAATAAGTTCTGAGATGCATTATTTCGGTAATTATTAGGAAAATTTCTGTTATTAAAATTTTTCTTAAAACCTCCCGAATTATGATTAAAATTCTTCTTTTTATAGTCAAACTTATTAGTCTTACTGCTCTTCTAGCCAGTCGTTCCTTCTCTTTTCCTGTTTTGATCAAAACAAAAATTTGTCTTCCTCATGGCCTCTTCCAAAGTGGAAGGATTATCATACTCAATACGGTCTTTTATATTAAAAGGTAGACAACTGAGAAACCTTTGTACTTTAGGCTTTTCCTGGACCATATAGGGCACATACCTCAGCAAGCTAAGGAACTTGCTGCACAGTTCTTTTATGTTCATTGTACCCAACTTTAAATCATAAAACTCCTTTTACTTATCTTCAAAGTATTGTTCCGACAAAAACTTCTTTTTAAACAAACTTTTAAACATATTCCAAGTTCTTTTTCTTTTATACTTTTGATTCTTTTAAGATCCTGCCACCAAATATCTACCTTTCCGGTCAGATTGTAAATAGCCATCTTGGCTTTCAGTTGAGAAGAGTAGTTGTAAATATTAAAGTACTTCTTCATTCCAGATAGCCAAGCCGCCGATGTCTCACCTTTCTCACTTTCACCATTAAAGGTGGGTGGCTTAATCTTTTTAAATTCACCAGTAATATGTTCATGATGTTTATGTTTTCTATTTTTAGAGAAGCATTCATTGTTACTGCTGTCATAATTAAAGTCATTATTACTTGAATCAGATTTAGAGGATGAGTAACTGTTCCTTTTATCATTTCTCACCTTCTTATGCTTATGTTGGTGGGACATTGTTTCAGAATCAGCCTTCAATTCTGATTTTCTGCCTCTTTCATCAATATGACAATTTCCTTTTAAACTTTGTCATAACTCTTCCTGTACCTTAAGGATCCGTTCATTTTCTTCTTTAACAACTTTTAACTCAGATTTTAAATCCTGTATGGTGCGTAAAATTTCAGAAGACTGGTTGTTTAACTCAACATAAATTCCTTCAGAATTGTTATTATTAATGCATTCATTATGAGGAGATCTGTCCTCTACTGATTCTTCTGGTATTTCCATACCTGCAATTTAAAGGTCAATCTGTTCTGTGCAAAAATAAAATTGAATTGCAAAAGTTAGTAACATAAACTTTCTAATTTGTTTTCTGTTTGCGTGCATGAGCCTAAATCAGGACTAGAGTTTGAACTTGCACTCTGATACCACATGTAACATCCCAAAAAAATCACAAAAATTTAAAATTTTTCGATGTGACAATTAATGCCTATTTAGTGTGTGCGGAGTAGAATCAATGCATAAAAAGTTATTTTGTTGTACTAAGTACCATGCTGGTTTATGATATAAGATTTGCGACTAGATGATTAACGTTTATGTCTTGATGTTATTCATGCTCAGTTGTACTATTGCAAACTTCTATTGTTGTTATGATTTATGAATCAGCTATCTTTGACTAATGTGCTTTTGTTGATTGATGAAGGGGTCCTACGGACACCCCGAGGCTTACTTAGCATTTGTGCTAAAGCATGTGAATTCGTACTTGCGATAGTTTACAGGTAAGGATTAAAGTTGTGACAAGTGACCAACCAGTTTTTCAGTAACTTCTTTGGAAATAATCGAAGAGATAAAAATTTGGGCATTCTACCGAGTGAGAATCTTGGTTTGAGACTAAAATTGTTCAAGATAAAGACATCTAAGTATGATTGTTGATGCAAACCGTGCATCTTAATTTCTATAAATTATAAGCTTGTGTTTGATTCAAAGAATATCTGTATTGATCGTGTCTCCATTTTATACTCAGAATTATATATGGTTTTCATTTAAGTTTCATGTTGAACTGTACATGAATGTCTATCTTTTCCCTCCATAGCAATTTGTAGAAATTCTATGTATGAATGATTAATAATTTGACTAGGGACTAAACCCTTTGTTGATGGTGATAATTTGAATTATTGAGATGTCTTTGATTTCACTACACATTAGAGTGTATGTGTGTGTAATTTCTTAGATTATATCTCTAATCTATTTGGAAGGTGTATTGAAACATTATCAAACTATTATAATATAACTTTATGTATTATGTGTTGTGTGCATTAGTGTGATCATATGTGATACTATGCAACTCTAGCGAACTATCCAAACCTTTAACAATGGCGTGACAGGGTGGTGTATCACGACTTTACGATATACATTCTCCACATTGTATTTAATACTATGATGTGAACGTTAATATGCCACAGGTTGGCAGATATAAATGTTGCCTATACATTGAATGCATACAGCCATCGAGATAGTGGAGTGCCACCATGGATGGCATAGTAAGCTTTGGGCACGTGATATTTTCGTAGTGTAATAGTTTTATGATTAGTTGTATTTTAGCAATGGTTCAAGTGTTTCCGAGTTGGCTCCTTCGTGGTTGTTGAAATGATAACTCAATTAATGTGGCAGGTTGCTTGGATTTTCATGAAAGTAACCGGTGATCTCCACCGTTGATCTGGCAGGGTTTTGATGGATTAGGTTAAACCCTACCTCCATTACATTCAATGTGTTTATTGTGATCTTTTGCATTTGATAGTGGTGGTTCTGCGTCTGGCCGAAAGGATGAGGGTTTGTAGGGTTATCGTTTTGCATTCCAGAGGCATGATTCCTACGTTTTGAACTCGTGACCTGTGAAGGGTTTAACAGCCGAACTCTCCAGGTTTTTACAGTGGTAATTTTCACGGTTGGCAACTTAAAGTCTATCTTTGATATGGTTCGATAATCAGACATGTTGAGGGGTTTTCTTTTAACATTGGGTTCAAGGTGAGAGGCCAAGTCCTCGTCATCGTTGATACAGGTTTCGGCTCTATTTAACTATTTAAATAGTTGATATCTCGGTGTGGTTTCCTTCTATATTGGCGTCCGACGGTGTAAGAGTTTACAGTTCTAGTTTGCACCTGTCTGATGTTTAATGCTACTGCAAGCCATCATTTAAAAGGTAATGTGCTTCGAAACTTTCACTGTAAATTCCATACACGAGTGCTAACACAGTAATGGTTGTTCGAATTCGATACTGTAATCATTGTTTTAAGGGATACTGTTTTTAACCATGTCTCCATTGTATTTGTAGGTGTAATGTTCAGTGGCTTCTCTAGTCTGGGCGTTGAAGGATGCTACGGCTACACCAACCGGTAAGACTCGGAGGTTGCCTTGAACCTACTTGGATAATGTAATAAGTTATGTGTTTTCAAGAACGGTGGTAGATGTTTGATGAATATGGAAGGTTTCGACCTGTGTGTAGTTCGTCTATTTTGTAAACATGATGCTGCATTTTACTCTAATAAAAATTTCCAGGGTTAGGGTTTGTCTTCGTTTTGGAATGTATAGTTTTGATGTTGCTCTTCGATATGGTCTCGGCATCAAACTGGTGTTTTCTATATTTGTTTTGAATTTTCCTACAGACATTATGGTAACTGAGTCTTGGAGATGATACTTATGAATTTAACTATTCAGCCTACAGGAACGATTATGGTGTAACTGTTTGGTTTTGAGTCTACTCCTTGATATGATAACGGCATCTAAACTTGCCCTTCTTATTACTTCTGTTTGGCTTGTTCTACTGTCAATATAATAAAATAAATCTTGAAAGAAAACATAGGAATGTTGTTTAGTTCAATTCGACAGGGTGAATGAAAATTTGTGTACTTTGTTTACTAGTAATGAAATATACGATGCGTTGTTTAAGTTTCTCCTTCAATAGTTAATCGACAACTAGCTATGTGCCAAGGGTTTAAGATACTAAGTTTCAAATGGATTTTTTTTTTTAAATTGTTGGCTACATGCCGAGAGATAATAATACCATTATGGTTATAGAATGAATATATAACTATTTCGATTGAAAGGGTGTTACCCTTAGTCAAATAACCAGAACGATGATTGTGATTTGATTTTTATTACTAGAATAAAGAAATGATATGCTAGTTTGGTGTTATGAGGGTTGTGAATGGATTGATAGGGTTTAGGGTTTTTCTACTGCATGTTTGGAAAACATTTGCAGAATGAAAATAGACTCTGTTTACTTGTCTATCCTGTATGTACAGTAGTGAAAATAACAGTAGCCTATAGTAAAAAATTTTAAAAGGAAAACTATGGAAACTATAAACCCTGAATTGAAACTTGAAAATAACATATTAGTTCTATACGATGATGCTATGCAATCTTCTTAATTTCTATATCAACAATGATTTCAATAATAAATATAAATCATAGTAATAATATTTAAGACAGTAAACTTCTATTTGATGAAGTAAAAACAGTACTGTAACAAAATACAGTAATCAATATTAATTACTAATAGTAGGAAAATTAACAATTTATACAGAGTTTTTCTTTTCATCATCATGGGCAAATTGCCTATCATATCTATCTATATTAATTTGTCTCTGTACTGGAGTACGATGCAGTTCCTATAGCATGGGGAAAACTGCAGAGAATATTTATTTCATTCACCATTTCTATTCATAATTTTAACTTGGTTCAGAAAACTAAAAATAGGGATATCTAAACCAGAACACATTCTATAAATAAGAATTAAATACTTGCCAATAAACAGTTTTAACTATTTAATAACAGATAAGCAAATAGAACCTGTAGATGAAGATAGGGCCGACAAACACCCAAGGAGGACTGTTCCTCCCAACCTATTCCAGAAGAAGCAACCCAACTATTGGCTTCTTGTGAACCCCTGAGCCTCATTACTGAACCACTAAATGGATGGAATTTGTGTAGAAGCAAGGAATTCAAAATTTCTTTAGCACTCAGCATCAACCTCCTGTAATAACATGCCTTAAGCACTCAACATCAACCTCTTGAACTCAATAAGAGTTTGGCAAACTCACAACATGATCAACAACATAGCATATCCCCTCATCAAATCTCTTGGGTGCAAACACAGCAAAACCCCAAGGTAAATTTCCTTTTCAGGAAAAGTGATGAACCTCAGTTCAAAATTTGATGGCTATTATATAGACTGCCTAGGTCTTTAGTGGTTAGTTTGGAATAAATGAACCTCAAGCTCGAGTCCCATCTTTCAGGGCACTATGACCACATTTCAAGGGAGTTGTCCCATACCAACAACTAGTTAGTTGCATAATGATGCTGCCACTTGTCCATTTCCTACTACCCCAGATTCCATTCCACCTAGTGGATCAGTAACCACTCTTTCAACAGTCCTCTTAGGTGTTTGTCTCCTATTTTATTTACTTAATAATAATATATTGTGCAAATTACAGTCATCCTTGGACACCTGTCCAACATAAAACTTTACAATAAAAGTTATCATAATGTTTTCTAACCCAAAATGTTTTCCAACAAAAAGGGTATTTTATAGGAAGCATGTTTTTAGCACACTTGGACATAGTTTGTGGGATGCACAGATACACTTGGACCTTTGAGTACACTTGCAATAGAATCATTCGAGCAAAGATATATGACACATCTTTGATGGTTGTAGATGTGATGGGTACACCTACTATACACCCTTGCAATGCACACACTTGTGAGCATTCGAGCATAAAATATACTTGTTATTATGTGCCATAGTGGGAATGACACCATTGGAGATGGATTCCAATAAACAAGTCATGAGGGAACAATTGAGTTATATGTAGACACCTAGCTCCACCTAGACTTGAAGGGGCTTGCAAGAGTTTTGTAAGATTCATATATATAGTGGATGCCTCAAAGCAACCAAGGAACTCAATCATCATCATCTTTCACAAGTGATTCATTCACATAAGTTCAAAGTGAGCTCTATGACTACGCTAAATCATGGGTTTTGAGTAGGGTGAATTTACATTGATCGAGTGGAAAATGAATAGGTGAACAAGACCTGTAGTGGGTAGGCCTATGGTAGCTTCATCGGTTGGTTTGTAAATGAACTTTTTCATTGGCAAAATAGTATTTTTTCTTATATTATTTGTACCACTATAAAAGAGTGGTAGGTAAGTGGTCACCCTCCCTTGTCGTATACTATAAACATTATTCTCATAAATAGAGTTTAAGGCATTTTCCTTAGATGTTGCTTGTACATGTGCTTCTGTATCATGACTTGTTTATTGGGATGATTAAGTGTTGTTAATTCTTGACATTGGTTAAGTTTTGAAACTTGTTAAAGTATAAGTATGTACAAGATGATTTAAACCCTGCTATTGGATACATGGCAAACTATTGAATGAATTTGGTTGCATAGAACTTAGTTGCATTTGATGGTCTGTAATCTAAGGAAAGTCATGAGAAAACGTTAGGCAAAAGGCCATAGTCTAGTTGTAGTAGGTGTGGGATTTCCAATTCCTTATAGGAAAGGAAAGGTAGTGCCACACAAACCTCAAGCGTTGAAATGAAGTTGGGAAATTCCTAAATTCAAAGAAAAACGGGTTTCCAGAAAAACTATGGATATGTGATATGTGGTCTCTAGCAACATCGTTGTTGGTTATGTAATTAATGAGTTTAAATAAGATTTACTTATTTAGTTGTGTCATAATGAATATATGTAACATCCCAAAAAATTTACTAAAATTTAAAATTTTTTAAGTAGCAATAAATGCTTCTGTCGATGTGCTAAAAGTGTTAACTTCAACACAACTAAACATTAAACAACGTACTTAACGATAACAACTCATAAATTTTAACGTTAGTGACTAAGTGTTTAGATTATGTATGAATTGCATCGGATGTCTTAACAAATATTAGTTTAATTAACGTCTTAAAAAGTCGTAAGTCATTTATTGGCAAGTCAACGTCGGATGTTGAACTTTATTGTTGTATACACAATGTCACTTTCATCCTATGGTACTCATTTTGCTTTCTAGAGACTAAACGTCCATTTTGATGAAATGAAGGGGTCCTTGAATAGCCCCAAGGCTTACTTAGCTATCGCTAGCGAACACTCCTGAATTCTACTTATAGAGAACAGGTAAGAGAAAGAGATTCCAATAGAATCCTTCTGGTGTTTTCAGTTTATCATACAGCACTGCATTGACCTTTTAAGTTATCATTATGAATGTGTAGAAGATTATTTGCTCTGAAATTCTACTCAAGTATTTCATTGAGATTATTCGATTTTCTCCGTTACATTGTAATTATAATAGTTTGTTATGGAGAAAAGTTTGTGTATTAGCAACCTATAATTCTTATGTCACTACTATAGAAATTTGCATAATTTCTTCATTAAATGTTCTCTACCAAACTATAGAGAGGATAATCTAATAATCTCCATTTCAAGATTTTGGATACAATACCTATGTTGAGTAATATTTCATATAGTTTAAATAAAACTATATATTAAAGTTTTGGTACCAATATATATGCTATTGCATAGATTTTATGTGGAAAATATATGCATTAAATCTATTTTGCAAAAACTATATGCTTGGAAATTATTTCCCTATATCATACGTATGATATTACGTGCATAATCTATCACCTTGGATTTTGATTGCAAGTGGCAAAGCTATGTTAAAATGTAGCATTTTATAAACTTACCATACGCTTCAAAAACCATGCAGGTACACTACGTAATAACCTTGTAGTGGAAGTTATGATGGCATACACTACGAACCGGTGGTTAGAGTATTTAATGGCTCCTTAGTGGTTATCTCAGTGGATTGTTTGATGGTTACATTCATGTCCAAGTCTCACGTGAATTTAACTGGAGTTTGGTGACAATCTTCAATGCGTAGTGCAAAATATCGTCGAGCTGTGCAAGATTCGTATAGTAGGATCCTAGTTGGACCTCTGTGCTGGCAATAAACTGTGTATTGGAATTTGTAGTATTAACTGTCATTAATTTTGATTGTGATTGTGAAAGAACCTCGTCTCGGTGGATAGATCTGCGTCATTGATCTTATGGTTGATCTCGGGTTTTGGGTTAAACCCTAACCCTGGCATTGATATGCCCAAATATTAAAGATTTAGTGCATTATGCGAAAAGAGGGGAGGCCGACAGACTCTTGACCCTTCAGGGTTTTGTTGGAGGTGCCCTCAGGGTTTCAAAACCTTGACCTTGCTATAAGCAGTGTTCTTAGTGGTTCGTAATGTACAGGTCTTAGCTTCTACTAGTGATAATCTTCTCAATAGCTGTAGGAAGTTGGCAGAGTTTAATAGTTCAGGTGTGCCTTGCCATTCGTAACTGTACAGTGTTGTAATCCTTGGAGTTTAAGTGGAACTTCTTTTCCACTGTCTGCATTGTAGAGTCTGGAGTATTCAACCGTGCTCCAGATATTTATAGGTGATGTATTTGTTGCTAAAAAAAAAGAATTTGATGGATATTTAAATAATTATTCCTGTTGCTTTTAATACTTGGTTGTAAATTTAACTCTTCGTTGTGTTGTTTTAAATGGCAGGTGAACCTTCTCGGCAATGGTTGTAGCTGGTCGAAAATGGGTGAAAGCTTCTAAATGGGCCTTGGTAAGCCTCAGAGACATCCCAAGGGTATCCATTACTACGAAGAACTTATCACCAAGCAAGTTTTTTTGTTTAGCAGAGAGCTAGTTGTCATAAAATAGGTCTTGTCCGGATTCACACGAGGTTTTTAGACTTTGGTTGTATTAGAACTAACTCGTAAGGCATTTTTGTTTCAAGGTTCAAAACCTTTGAGATATAGCTCACATTGGTTTCATGATCTTTCGTTTGGATTACTGTATGTTGTTTGTTTTTGTGAAGAAAGAAAAAGAAGAATCTTTCGAAATATTCATTCAATAATGAAATAATTGTTTTTACTGAGAAATGTTAAAGAATGGTTTTTGGAAACTGATTTCTGGTTTGAGATGAGTAGTAGGGAGGGTTGAACCCTCGACCCATAACTCGTATCATCAAATAATGAACTAGCATGAGTTTACAAAGGTATTTTTTTTTTTTTGCCATGAATAAAATATTTGACAGTCGTAAAAACATTTCGGCTCTTCATAAGTTGTTTGTAAAGTCTGATGGTTATCGAAAATATTTGGGCAAAGCCCGTTTCTGTATTATGAAGAGTGGTAGGGTTTTGGTTGTGCTTTCCCAACCAAGCCGTAAGGCTGGGTTGGAAACCTACTTGTATGAATTTTACTGTGTTCCTTTTTGTTAAGGATTTAAATCACTGGGCGTGTTCTACTCCTTGTTTTCGTCATATGAAGGGTTTAAAACTTGATAGTTAGGAGGATTTCAAAATCTTAAAGTTTGAACCCTAGGAAACTTTGTAGTTTTGAAATAGATGTTTAAATTTGTATTTGGGCATACAATGATAATGTACGCTTCAGTTTGAGAAAACAGGAATAATATCTCTCTGCTATTATAATAATACTTAGGTTTACTAATAAGGATTTTACTGAGGAGTTTTCGATGTTGACTATATTGAAATGTCAACGCTTACTTTAGCCATGTTTCTATGATGTATAAAATTAATTGCGAGTACTAATTAATATTTATATAGTGAATTTTGATAAATATGAAAGAGTCTCTATGTAATTTATTTGATTTTACGTACTATTTCTGTTATAGTTTTGAAAAGAAATTACTTAGAATACTATATTATTATAAATAAAAGTTAGGATTTATTGTTAAGCATAAACAATGAAATATTTGGAATCTTGGTATTTTTTGTCTACAATTCTAGGAATCTTTGTAAATGAGCCACCTGCTCAGTACTACTTTCTTGGGGAATATGACCATAAAAGTAGGGAAGTTGCCCCCTGCAATAGTTAGAGTGAGTTGAGGATGCTGCCAAGTGTCAGATTGCTCTCCACCCCAGTCCATTCCTCCTAGTGGGTTAGTGAACACTCATTCAACAGTCTCCTTTGGATGTTTGTCTCCACTTTTCTTTAATTTTAATAAAATATTCAAAGTAATTAATTACAGTCATCCATGACCCCACTTGGTCAATAGTCATAAAAATTTACAATAAAAATAAAACATAATGTTTTCTTAATCACATAAAATGTCTAGAACTTGGGTATGTGACAAACACCCCCTCTTAAGTTCAACATCATCCTCAATGTTTCTTTATTCATCATCCTCTTGTTCCTCCTGGAACAACATTGGATATGCCACTTGCATATTACTTTCCAATTCCCAAGTAGCTTTGTCTGGACTAAGGTGCTTCCACTGCACCTTAACCTGTCCAATGGTATGATTACGAAGCAAAATTTCCCTTTTGGAAAGGATACAGTACGGTTCCACCAAAAAATCTCCTTCTGGTTCCACCTGTACATCATTCCAATTAATCACATGAGTAGCATCATGCACATACTTGTTCAAAAGAGAGATGTGAAATACATTATGTACATTAAGATTCGGTGGCAATGCAAACTGATATGCCACTGGTTCTACCCTGGACAAGATTTCAAAAGATCCACAATACATTGGTGCTAATTTAGCATAGCTTCCCAATCTTAGGGAACTCTTCTTAGGTTTTAACTTGAGGAACACATGGTCACCAACTTGAAACTCTTTTTGAGTTCTTTTTAGATCTACCTAACATTTTTGTCTATCCTGTGCAATTTTCAAATTGCCTTGAACCTGTTTCATGGTTAGTTCCATTTCTCTTAACAAATTAGGTCCTAGCATTAACCTGTCAATTGGATTACTCCAAGAAATAGGAGTATTACATTTTCTTCCATATACAATTTCAAAGGGAATACACTTTGCAGAAGCTTGGTAATGGTTATTATAAGCAAATTCAGCAAGATGTAAATAATCCTCCCATTTACCTATATGATCTATAACATACAATCTTAACATGTCCTCAAGAATTTGATTAACTCCTTCAGTCTGCCCATCTGTTTGTGGGTGAAATGATGTACAGAAATTTAAAGTAGTATCTAAACCTTTAAATAGAGATTTCCAGAAATTTCCTGTAAACTTCAAGTCTCTATAAAAAATTATAACTTTCAGAATGCCATGCAAACAAAAAATCTGTTTCATAAAATTTTTAGCAATGTTAGCAACTTTGTAAGTTGTCTTAACAGGTATGAAGTGGGCTTCTTTGCTAAGCTTATCTACAACTACCATTATGGAATCATTATGTTTCTGATTTTTAGGTAAACCAGTAATAAAATCAATACTAATTATGTCCCACTTCCAATCTGGAATAGGTAGTGACTGCAATAATCCAGTTGGGTGTCTGTGTTCAGCCTTTACTTGCTGACACTCTATACACCTAGCAATATATTCAGCTACTTCACTTTTCATACATGGCCAAAAATAATCTTTTCTCAACATAGTTATCATCTTCTGGTAACCAGGATGTTCTGATTATGGACTTTTATTCAATTCATTTAAAATCAACAATTTAATTTCAACAAAATTAGGCACATAAAGTCTGTTTTTATACAGCTGTAACCCTCTTTCATCAATTCTGAAATCTATTATAGAATATTTAGCATTATCTTCAACAATTTTATTAAGTAAATTCTGATATTTTTTATCCATTTTGATTCTTTCCTTAAACTGATTTTCTAGATCAGTTTTATAAGTACTGATTGCCGAAACAAAATTCAGCCTGACATTTTTGCTTAAGGCATTAGCAACTTTATTTTATTTTCCTTTAATGTGCTGAATCTCGAAATGATATTCGCTAAGGAAAGCTATCCACCTAGCTTTCCTTGTGTTCAGATTCGGTTGATCCAAAAAATATTTTAATCCTTTATTATCAATCATTAAAATAAATTTTCTTCCAATTAAATGATGTCACCACATTTTTAATGCATGTATTACAACAACCAACTCCAAATCATAGGTTGCATAGTTCTTCTAATGAATCTTTAACTTTCTAGATTCATGTGCAATTGCATGACCATCTGGTGTTAGGACCCCGCTAAGTCCGTCATTGCATGCATCCATGCATACTATGAAATCTTTGTTGGGATCAACAATTTTTAAAATGGGTGATGCTGTTAATAACTCTTTTATTTTCTTAAAGCTTTCTTCACATTTTTTATCCCATACAAATTTCTTACCTTTCTTTTGTAAAGATGTTATAGGATTTGCTATTCTAGAAAATCCCGCAATAAACTTACGATAGTAACCTATAATTCCCATAAAAGATCGTACACTGGTTACGTCTTTCAGGGTAGGCCATTCATTAATTGCTTTTATCTTGTCCGGGTCTGCTGCAATTCCATCATTGGATATCGCATGCCCTACTTACTGTATTTTATCTTTATAAAAATCACATTTGCTGAACTTACCGTAAAGTTGGTGTTCCATTAACACTTGTAAAATTATCTTTAAATGTTCGTCATGTTCCTCTTTCGTCTTAGAATACATTAGAATATCATCAATAAATACTACTACAAATTTATCCAAGTATTTATGCAATACGTTGTTCATTAAACACATGAAGATTGCTAGAGCGTTGGTCATCCTGAAGGGCATAACCACAAACTCGTAGTGTCCATAGCGAGTTTTGAACGAAGTCTTAAAGATGTCCTCATCTTTAATCCTAACTTGATGGTACCCTGACCTTAAGTCTATCTTAGAGAATATCGTTGCACCACACAAATGATGAAACAGATCATCAATGTGCGGCAAAGGATATCTATTCTTTATAGTTATCTTATTTAGCCGACGGTAGTCTATGCATAAATGCATAGTTCCTTCTTTCTTTTTAACAAAAATTACATGTGCTCCCCATGGAGACACACTGGGTGTTATATACTTTTTATCAATCAATTCTTTAAGCTGTGACTTAATTTCATTAACCTCCAAAATATTCTTTCTGTATGGAGCCTTTGAGTTTGGTACCGCTCCTGGTACTAACTCAATGGTGAAATCGAGTTCCCTTTTTGGAGGTAGTCTTGGAATACATCCGAAAATTCTTTTAGAATGAGTATGTCTTCCAGCTTTAACTTATCTTCATTAGTATACTATTCATTATTAATTACGTTTACAACAAACATCTTACACCCTTTTCAAACAACTTTCTTAACTTGTAATGCAGAAATTTGTCTAACAGATATTTTTCTAGGAATCCCTTTAACTGTTACAGTTTCAAATGCATCATTTAAACAAGTAAAATTAATTTCAAAGCAATTTAGTACAAATCTACACTTTGCTAACCAATCCATTCCAACCAGAATGTCATAAGAACCTAAAGGTAACACATTCAGCTTAACATGAGTCCTAAATTGATTCATCATTATTTCACATTCTTTTACATAATCAGTTACCTTTCTTTTTTTGCAAGTAGATAATTGAACCAACCATGATTTATAAAACTTATCTACTTTCAGATTACAACATTTAACTAAATCAGGTGAACTATAGCTAAGACTTGCCCCAGGATCAATTAAAATAGAAATGGGTTTATCTTTTAACATACCTTCCACTTCAACAATGGAAGTTTGATGATTTGCATGCTTGTTCTCCAAAGCTGCATTTATCCTGGGCATCTCCCTTGCTTAGTCACCAACAGTAGCCTCCTCTTGTATAGTATGTATGTTGTTGACAACCTTCTTTCTGAGTGGACAGTTTGATGCATAGTGAGGTCCCTGACATTCCCAACACTTAACAGGTTCTTTCTGTTCATTAATTTTAACAAAGTTTTTAGGTGGTTCACTTTTCCTTGTAGCTGCAAATTTTGACTGTGTATTACTTGCTACACTATTTTCTAAAAACTTCCTGTTAGAGTAATTACATGAATTATTATTCCCAAAATTTGGATTGAAAGAGAACTACTTCTTCCTTTGCTCAAAGTTATTAGTCCTCTTTGCTTTCCAGCTTGGTATGCCTTCTCTTTTCTTATTCTGCTCATAACAGATGTTCGCCTTTCTCATGGCCTCTTCAAGAGTTCCAAGACTATCATATTCAATCATGTCTTTTATGTGAGAGAGCAAGCAGCTCAGAAACCTCTGTACCTTAGGATTTTCTTCAATGAAATAAGGCACATACCTTAATAAATTCAAAAACTTGCTGGACAACTCTCTCATATCTATGGAACCTAGTTTTAACTCATAAAACTCTTTAGCTTGTTCCTCATAATACTATTTTGACAGAAATTTTCTTTTAAAATACTTCTTAAAATTACTCCAATTTACATTTTTCTCTTTTAAACCTTTAACTCGTTTCAGATCTTGCCACCAGATGTCTTCTTTTCCAGTTAAGTTATAAATTTCCATTTTAGTTTTTAAATGAGTTGAGTAATTATAAATATGGAAATACTTATTCATACCGGATAGCCATGCTTTAGATGTCTCACTCTTTTCCGTTTCTCCGTTAAAAGTTGGTGGTTTGATATTTTTAAACTCCCCATAAATTTATTCGTAGGGCCTGTACTTCTTTTTCTTAGTGTAGCAGTCACTGTCACTACTATCACTAGAATAATTATGCTTTTTCCCGTATGCCCTTGCATCAAATTCAAAAGATGAACTGCTGTCATAATGAGTCAATTTTACCTTTTTATCATTACGTTAGTAGGACATAGTTCCAGATTCAACATTATTTTCTATTTTCTTATCTTGATTATTTTTATGAAAATTATTCATCAGGATTTGATTCAGCTCCTCTTGAGCTTTCAAAATTCATTCATTTTCTTCCTTAATAGTTTTTATCTCAATTTTTAAATCTTTTACGGTGCTTAATAATTCAGACGAATTATCATTCAATTCGACAAATAGATTTTCTGCATTAATGTGTCCATGCCCATTATTATTCTGTTCGTTATTAAGGGACCTGTCCTTAGCCGACTTTGTTGGTCCTTCCATACCTGCAGACTCAAATTGTAAAATGCTGAAACTGAAAAAAAAAAACAAAAAAGTAAATAAGAAATTTGTAGTTATGTTATAGATTTTCATTTGTGCGCATGAGCCACTTCAAGCCTAGTATTTGAACTTGCGCTCTTATACCACATGTAACATCCCCAAATATTCACTAAAATTTAAAATTTTTAAGTAGCAATAAATGCTTCTGTCACTGTGCTAAAAGTGTTAACTTCAACATAACTAAACATTAAACAGCGTACTTAACGATAACAACTCATAACTTTTAACGTTAGTGACTAAGTGTTTAGATTATGTATGAATTGCATCGGATGTCTTAAAAGCTGTTAAGTTTAATTAGCGTCTTAAAAAGTCATGTCATTTATCATCAAGTCAACGTCGGATGTGGAACTTAATTGTTGTATACAAAATGTTACTTTCATCCTATGTTACTCATTTTGTTTTCTAGAGACTAAATGTCCATTTTGATGAAATGAAGGGGTCTTTCAATAGCCCCGATGCTTACTTAGCTATCACTAGCTAACACTCCTGAATTCTACTTGCAGAGAACATGTAAGAGAAAGAGATTCCAATAGAAGCCTTCTGGTGTTTTCAGTTTATCATACAACATTGCATTGACCTTTTAAGTTATCATTATGAATGTGTAGAATATTATTTGCTCTGAAATTCTACTAAGGTATTTTATTGAAATTATTCGATTTGGTTCGTTACATCGTAATTATAACAGTTTGTTATGGAGAAAATTTTGTGTATTAGCAACCTATAATTCTTATGTCGCTACTATATAAATTTGCAGAATTTCTTCATTAAATGTTCTTTACCAAACTATAGAGAGGACAATGTAATAATTTCGATTTCAAGATTTTGGATACAATACCTATGTTGAGTAATATTTCTTATAGTTTATATAAAACTATATATTAAAGTTTTGATACCAATATATATATATTGCATAGATTTTATGTGGAAAAGATATGCATTAAATCTATTTTGCAAAAACTATATGCTTGGAAATTATTTCCCTATATCATACGTATGATATTATGTACATAACCTATCACTTTGGGTTTTGATTGCAAGTGGCAAAGCTATGTTAAAATGTAACATTTTATAAACTTACCATATGCTTCCAAAACCCATGGGGGCTTCACTAGAAGGCAATATAATACCACGTTCATTCATATTGCGGTATTAAATATTCATGAAAACCTAAAAATTATATTGCTTATATATTAAGGGGCAAAGGGTTTTTTTATTTTAATGTAACAATACAAAAATACTTTGGGGTCTTTTTTACATGGGTGGGCTGACAAATATCCGCCAAATAGAGATGGCGGGATCACGGCCAGATGAGAAATCAGGTTAAGGCAAGGCTCGGGCTTACTAGTATGCAGGGAAATCGCATCTTGAGGCATGCTTGAGGCCAGGGGGTTTCATGGTGAAGTGGGTTTCCAGTCGATCATAGTCGAGAGACAGTGATCATTGATAGCCAATTGTTACCAATAGCCTTGGGAGGCTCTAAGCCTCCAGGGCCTATTATAGGCCCTCTATAGGACTTGGGGGCTTGAATACCCAACCACTCGTGCCTATTACAGGACTTGGGAGGTTTAGTCAGCCTCCTAGAGCTTGTTACAGGCCCTGGGGACTTGGATACCTAGCCCACAACAGGCTTAGTCAGCGATTGGGGTATAAAAAGTGTTAATGAAAAAATTGATACATACAATATCTAGTGAAAATAGGGGTTTTTTTTAATTGGGAAGGCATATTGGGAGGGGGTTAAAAAAAATGATTTTGGAAGGTATTTTCCAATATTTAGTGAAATTAGGGGTATTGTTTCATATGCCACGAATGAACGTGTTATGATAGTGGTTTATTGAGTGAAGCCCCTGTGCCAAAACCATGCAGCTACACTACGTAATAACCTTGTAGTGGAATTATGCTGACATACACTACAAACAGGTGGTTAGAGTATTTAATGGCTCCTTAGTGGTTATCTTAGTGGATTGTTTGATGGATACAAACAATCCACTAAGATTGGTCAAGTCTCACGTGAATTGACTTGGGGTTTGGTGACAATCTTTAACACGTAGTGCAAAATATCGCCGAGCTGTGCAAGATTGGTATAGTAGGATCCTCGTTGGAACTCCGTGCTGGCAATAAACTGTGTATTGGAAGTTGTAGTATTAACTGTCATTAATTGTTATTGTGATTGTGAAAGAACATCGTCTCGGTGGTGTAATTCCCACCTCAGCACTTATGATTGATTTGATTATTTTTGTATGATTGACTAGATTATTTGAGACTTGTGATTGATCAAACTACTTTGAGACCTACAACTGATTTGACTATTGAGGGCCCTAGTTTGAAGTGACCCGGATTTATAAAAACTCAGACCATGAATGATTGCTTTAAATTTTATATATGAAATGAAAATGGTTAGATAAATGATGATTGATGATTATACTTGACTGATTGAGAAAATGAAAAATGATGAAAATGCTTTAGAATGGAAAATGATGAATGTTGAAAATACTTGAAATGAAAATGATGATTTGTTTTATACTCGACTGACTGAGATAAAATAACGAATGATGAACATGCTCGACTAACTGGGATACTAGAAAGAATGATAAAAATATTTTATAGTGCAATGCTACTAATGTGCACTTGAGTGTGTGTAGTGGCAGGTAAAATGATTTATCGACTGACCCACAATGGAATTATAGGGGTCATAAGAATGGAAAGAACACTTAGGGGTATGATGACTGACAGTTGGCCCTGAATTAGCAATCCACGCACGAGTGAAGCCATTCCAGCTCACCCGGGGAAGCGTATGTCGTACGGGCAAGGCCATAATGATTTGGTCGCGTACGATGGGTTAAGGGGTGTGCAATAAGGAGAGCCTTATCCCTCAACATCCCTTAGTCGCCAAGAATCGTAGTTGATAGATTGCGGTAACGACTCCCGATTGCTACGGAGTACTCCACATAAGAAGGAATAAATGAAACTGTCAAAAGGGCCCGCGGAAGAGGCACCGGGACAATAAAAAGATAATGTTATTTAACTAGGAAGAAATTGAAAACTTGTCAAAGATAAATTCAAGTGACCTTAAATTAAAAAGACATTTAAAATAAAATAATATTCCTTATTTTATTTTTAAGAGAAAAAGAAGAAATAAAAAAAAACAAAAAACAAAACTAAACAATTTGTTTAGTTTAAACTACTTTACTTATCTACTTTATGAAAAACTAAAACTCCTATAAAAGTATTATAGTAAAGTCCTATTAGAAGCTAAACTTAAAGTTTGCAAATATTATTTTATAAAGAACTTAAATTAAATATATATATATATATATATATATTATAAACTTTAAACTTTTATAGAATTAGATTTTAATAAATAAAAGAAACCAATTCTTTTATAATTTTTTTATTATTTAAAAAAAATTAAATAAATAAAAACAACTAGTTTAATAAAAAGATATTAAGTAAACTAAAAGAGAACTAAAATTGAAGTATGATGCTCCTACACCTAACTCCTACTGATTTAGGGAATTAGGTGCACACTAAAGACTTTGAGACACATGTAACTAAAAATACTTGAAATTAAAATATTAAATTAAATTAGTTATGTGCATGGACAGACACATGGCACACAGACGTTTGCTATATAATGAGGGAGGAGAAGGAGAGAATGATCTCTCTTACTCCCTAATGATGGATGGGCATCATAATCTCAGATTATATTATGATTCTTGAGAGTTGAGATTAGCTGGAATGGGGATTGGGAGATCCCTTCGGGAAGCTCACTAGTGTGTTCTTACGACCCCACTTGCTTGGGGGTTCGAGAGGAAGAAGATTACTCCCGATATGGTAGGGAGGTCAACCGAAGTGTTGGTCGGTAATTTGTGGCGATCGGACGATAGATTGGAGCTACGACTTCGAAAAGGACATCTACGACTGGGATAGCTACTATTCGCATGTTCTTTTCTTAGAAGTAAATTTTCATTTGTTATTTTCTGGTTATCGAATAAATTAGTTTTGTATTACTTTTTCTTATTAAAACCCTGCGTAACTCCACTTATGACTTCTCTAGAAATGGTAATTAGTTTGAGTTTTTGAAAGATCTCAGAACTCTGTTTTTATGGTATTTTTCCCCTTTTTATATTACTGTGTGATGAACTTTGGATGGATCCATTTTAAGTGTATCTGGAAATTCGATGGTGGAGTGTGTGATGAACTTTGGATTGTTTCTTTTCATTGTATCTAGAAATTTGATGGCGGACTGTGTATTGAATTTGGGTGTTTCATTTAATTGTATCTGGAAATTAGATTACTGTTTTCTTTTGTAATACTCTGTATTCAATTTATTCAAATCGGAGATATGATCGATCAGATACGAATAGTGTTGGTGTGTTGATAGATCTGCATTTTATTTCGTTTTAAATTGAAGGATGCTACCCTTTCCAAACTATGATTGTATCAAGTTGTCAGATAACCAATCGATCCACTTCTATCTACTGCCTTGTAATACACTGTATTCTTCTTCCTGTATGATTGATATACATTTTCTTTTGTTTTAGAAATTGCTCACTTCAACTTTATCTTAGATCGAAACCTCTAGGTGTAGTTAGGTCCCTTTCTCAGTATCGCATCTCTTCTGATTAACCACAATCTAGTCTTCCTTATATTACGCTGATAAGATCTAGGATCTTAGATCTCATAGTTTTACATTAAACTGTTAAGTAAAAGTCTATGAAAGGTTAGTATCTTCCCTCTCGACGTCGATTCCAGACTTGGTTATTGATTTGATCAAAGGTTTCCAAAGGATGAGTGTAACATACCCTTTTTGCTGGAAAAACATTTTGTGTTAGAAAACATTATGATGACTTTCATTGTAAATATTTATGTTGGACAGGTGTCAAAGGATGACTGTAATTTGCACAATATTTTATTATTTAATAAATAAAATATGAGACAAACACTTAAGAGGACTATTGAAAGAGTGGTTACTGATCCACTAGGTGGAATGGAATCTGGGGTAGAAGGAAATGGACAAGTTGCAGCATCATGATGCAACTAACTAGCTGTTGGTATGGGACAACGCCCTTGAAATGTGGTCATAGTGCCCTGAAAAATGGGACTGGAGCTTGAGGCTCATTTATTCCAAACTGACCACGAAAGATCTAGGCAGTCTATATAATAGCCATCAAATTATGAACTGAGGTTCATCACTTTTCCTGACGAGGAAATTTACCTTGGGGTTTTGCTGTGTTTGCACCCAAGAGATTTGATGAGGGGATATGCTATGTTGTTGATCATGTTGTGAGTCTGCCAGAATTTATTGAGTTCAAGAGTTTGATGCTGAGTGATGAAGGCATGTTATTACAGGAGGTTGATGCTGAGTGCTGAAGGTATTTTTGAGTGCCTTGCTTCTACACAGATTCCATCTACTTAGTGGCTCAATAATCAGGCTCGGGGCTTCACAAGAAGCCAGTAGTTGGCCTGCTTCTTCTGGAATAGGTTGGGAGGAACAGGCCTCCTTGGGTGTTTGTCGGCCCTATATTCACTTGCAGGTTCTACTTATCTTTCCTAAAATTTATGCTGTTAACAGTTTTCTATCTAAATCACATTTTCTCTTTTCAAAGATATTAGTGAACAAACTCAATTATTTTATTTTCTAAGTCAAATAAGATTTTGAATAGTAGTGAATAAAGTTATGAAAGATTGAATAAAATGTTCTCTGTATTTTTCCCTATTCTAATGAATCGGCATCGTACTCTAGTATAGAGAATGAATTAAGGTAGATAGATATGATAGGCGATTTGCCAAGATGATGAAAGAACAACTCTGTGTATTTTGATTTTCCTACTATTAGTAAGTAGTATTATTTACTGTATTTTTTTTATTCTTTACAGTACTATTGTTATTCCATCAAATATTAAATTTACTATTTTAATTTTATTACCGTGATTTACACTCATTACTGAATTTCATTCCTGATACATAAATCATCGAAAATTGCATAACATCATTGCACATAATTAATCTCACATTTCAAAGTTTAAAATCAGGGTTTATTGTTTCCACTATTTTCTTATTAAAAGTTTACTATAGTCTATTGACATTTTTACTACTTAATCGTTTACTGAACATACAGGATAGACAAGCAATTAAAGTCTATTCTAGTTATGTAAATTTTCTACACATACAGTAGAAAAACCCTAAACCCTAACAGTTTTGTTACAAACCTTCGTAACACAGATCTAGCATTTCTTTTCTTTATTTTAGTAGCAAGAATCAAATCACAATCATCGTTCTGGTCATTTTACCCAGGGTAATACCCTTTCAATTAAACATTATACAATATTCGAGAACTGTCCCAATTGCCGACTGTTACACATTTAAATCAAACACTTTACGAATATTCAAAGATTGTTTCATTGTAGGTTGTTTTCACCTTCCCATCCTAACTGAAATGATTAAATCAAGAGAAAATAAATATTCCAGTATTTATTTCACATATATCACAAGGTTCCCATTCCATCGTTTTACATTTTAAAGTTTCACAGTTCACAAAAGCAAACGATAATAGTAGAAGTATTAAAACCCAGTTTTACAAACCACCCGTCATATTATATCAAATTTAAACTCAGAGGTCTACTAAATACAAGTTCATTTCCACATTTAAATCACTGAATCACAGGTTACATTCATAGGGTCGAAACAACAAAAGATTGAAACAAAGCAACTATTGCAAAATTGATTCATAAACGTTTTTGTTATTAAAAAAAAAGACTCGATAGAGTATTGGAACCCTCATCGACAGGAGTGGCATTGCCCTGTTTTGATTCAAAATCCAAACACTATACGGTAACCTAAACCTTATTACATCGACCCTGTAAGCTGAAAAGGCGCCCATATTACAGGCATAAAAATAAAACAACACTGTTTGGACCACGATTTCCAGAAAACACAAAGTTGTTTCAACTTCAATGATGGCCATAATCTGCGAGGAGAACCTACGGAGGGTTATGCCACCAGGGCTTACCGAAGTGAAGCAATCCATCCATTGCCAACAAACCCTAGCATTGTAAACTCCACGATGAAGGCAGTGCCTACCACACAAACTACCATGAAGTTATAACAAGTTCCAAAACTATTTCAATATAAATAAAAAACTGTATTATTAACCAACAGTGTTACAAAGTCGAGCTTACCTTCATAAGAATAGGCAGATGGAATGCTTCACGCTTCCAGTTCTTTCAACCGATGTAATAGGGGCAACATGCAACTATGAACAAACCAAGACTCTGAGTATAATTCACTAAAAAACCTAACTTGTTTCATGACGAAAGCCACAGGTCTTCAACACCATTAACCATTCGAACCCTAGTAACTTATACAACAAGTTCTCACCATTATTTTTCCGGAGTTGGAAGTTGCAGAGCCACCAATAAACCACCCAGGGTCAAACCCTACCATCTAGTGGCCTGTCGGCCTTTTCCCCAAAAACCAAAACTCCAAAATGAATGATGATGATGATGATGATGATGATGATGAAGACGATGAAGATGATGGTGATGATGATCACACCGATGATGATGAAGATGATGAAGCAGATGATGGTGATCAAGTATGATGGGTGGACTGATCACACCGATGATGGTGAAGATGATGAAGATGAAGATGATGGTGATGAAGATGATGATGATGATGATGACGATGACGATGAAGGGACGATGATGATGAAGATGGTGAGTTGGATGATGATGATGATGAATATGATGATGAAGATGACGATGATGATGATGAAGATGAAGGTTATGGTGTTGAAGATGATGAGGCTGATGATGATGATGATGAATATGATGTTGGAGATGAGGATGAGGATGATGATGAAGATGAAGATGACAGTGATGATGATGATGATGATGATGATGATGATGATGATAACGAAGAGGTTTATGATGATGACGATGATGATGTTTATGATGATGATGATCATCATCATCATCATTATCATCTTCATCATCATCATCATCATCATCATCATCATCCTCATCATCCTCATCATCCTCATCTTCATCATTATCATCATCATCATCATCATCCGCATCATCATCATTGTCCCCATATTCATCATAATCATCATCCTCATCCTCATCATCCTCATCATCATCTTCGTCATCATCATCATCATCATCATCATCATCATCATCATCATCATTATCATTGTCATCACCCTCTTCCTCATCGTCATCATCATCATCATCATCATCATCAACATATTCATTATGATCTTCATCATCATCATCATCATCATCATCTTCATCATCATCATCATCATCATCATCATCACCGTCACCATCTTCATCATCATCATTGTCATTGTCATGAAGATGATGATGATGATGTGATGATGATAATGAAGACGACGACGACGATGATGATGATGACGAGGATGATGATGATGATGATGATGATGAAGACGTGGAATATGATGATGATGAAGACAATGACGATGATGGTGATGATGATGATGATGATGATGATGATGATGATGGTGATGATGATGATGATGATGATGATGATGACGAAGATGATGATGATGATGATGATGATGATGATGATGATGACGACGATGATGATGAATATGATGATGATAATGATGAAGACGATGAAGCTGATGGTGATGACAATCACACTAATGATGATGAAGATGATGAAGATGATGATGAAGCAGATGATGGTGATGAAGTATGATGGGTGGACGATGAAGTGAGGTTTACCACATTGGGAAGTATGATGGGCGGACTGATCCTGGTGGTCACTTAATGGAATGTTAGCGGCTATGCGTATTGCGACCGAAAGATGAGTGGGTCCATGCTTTTATCCATACTTTGGATGAGATGCCACGCTCATGGTATACTGCTGCTGAGTTGCGAGGGGAAATTTCTACTTGGCTAGAACTCATAGTGTGTTTTACCAATACATTCAGTTTTGCGGATGCCGATCCAGAGGTTAATAATGCATTACAGCTCATCTGTGATGTAATTCTGTAGGTTGTCCCCGTGGCATATCCTGTGGATCCGCACATGCACTGCTAGATGCAGTCTCTCATGGAATGATTCAATATCAGTGGTGGGCCAGAAGATGGTGATGATCCACGCAATGTGAATATCCCGGAGTCTAAAGTGTTAAGTTTAAACCAAATAGACAAACAAGATCTCTGAAAGAAACACAATCACAAGATAGACACACAATATACCCTGGGAAACCCTCATGGGGTAGAAAACCCAGCAAAGCTTTCCTCAATAAGATGATCAACCAAAATACAAGATGTGCTCCTTCTCCTTGACTCCTTAGCAGATCTCCTCAACTAGTGCGCAATCTTCCACAAGTGAGTGAATAATCTAATGAGGAGTTCACCTCCTCTATTTATACTTGACTCCCAACTGACTAAAAGACTAATGGGGCCGACCTCACCTGGAGAAGTCTAATAACCCCTAAAATATAACTTCCGGGCCGACCCACACATGGTGGGTCTAATAACCCTAGTTAATACAAACCCATGGAGGAATAAACATCTCCAGATACATGATAGGGTTACCTCGGAGGAATGAACCATCTCCGGAATAATAAAGTACAAATATAATATTCTTTGAAGTTACAATATTCAACACTCCCCCTTAACAAGAAGGATATTATAACAACATCTGCAAGAGCAAGGAGTCATCATATATGATACATCTACAAATCATCGGAAGCTTTCTTCAATTCATCTTCATCAGTAACTCAACCAGTTACTGGAACAGTGTCGATATCAATCCGATCATCGGCATCGTCATCAGCATCGTCATCATACGATCATCAGCATCGCCATCATACGATCATCAGCATCGTCATCAGCATCGTCATCACATGATCATCAGCATCGTCGTCACACGATCATCAGCATCGTCATCACACGATCATCAGCATCGTCGTCACACGTTCGTCAGCATCATCATCACATGATCATCAGCATCGTCATCACACGATCATCAGCATCGTCATCACACGATCATCAGCATCGTCATCACACGATCATCATCATCGTCATCACACGATCATCAGCATCGTCATCACACGATCATCAGCATCGTCATCACACGATCATCAGCATCGTCATCACACGATCATCAGCATCGTCATCACACGATCATATTCCTAGGATGATCAATCCTGCTCCTTTTAGGACATAGGTCCATGGATGATACAATCCAATCTCCAGTTCTCGGAGACTTCAGTCTACGGATCAATTCTGGGACCTCAGTCCGGGGACGATGCAATCCCCTGCCTGTTCATTCAGGACTTCATTTATCGGAGACCCAGTCTACGGTTCTATTCTGGGACCTCAGTCCGGGGACGATACAATCCCCTACCTGTTCATTCAGGATTTCATTATCGGAGACCCAGTCTACGGTTCTATTCTGGGACCTCAGTCCCGGGACGATACAATCCCCTACCTGTTCATTCAGGATTTCATTATCGGAGACCCAGTCCACGGTTCTATTCTGGGACCTCAGTCTGGGGACGATACAATCCCCTACCTGTTCATTTAGGATTTCATTATCGGAGACCCAGTCTACGGTTCTATTCTGGGACCTCGGTCCGGGGAGGATACAATCCCCTACCTGTTCATTCAGGATTTCATTATCGGAGACCCAGTCTACGGTTCTATTCTGGGACCTCAGTCCGGGGACGATACAATCCCCTACCTGTTCATTCAGGATTTCATTATCGGAGACCCAGTCTACGGTTCTATTCTGGGACCTCAGTCCGGGGACGATACAATCCCCTACCTGTTCATTCAGGATTTCATTATCGGAGACCCAGTCTACGGTTCTATTCTGGGACCTCAGTCTGGGGACGATACAATCCCCTACCTGTTCATTCAGGATTTCATTATCGGAGACCTCACGTCTACGGCTCTCTTTAGGACTGAAAGTCCAGGGATGATTCAATCCCCTCAATCTGTATTCTCATCAATACAAGTACAAGTATCCTCATCCATACAAGTACATAATCAATATCTAGCATCAACAGCATGTATACGTCATATATCAAAAGCATGTATTCTTACTAATACATCTAAAAGCATGTATACATCTGTCATCAAAAGCATGTATTCTCACTAATACATCTATCATCAAATCATATATACATCTAACATCAGAAGCATGTATATATCTAGCATGTATTCTCACTAATACATCTATCATCAAAATCATGTATACATCTAACATCAAAAGCATGTATACATCTATCATGTATTCTCACTAATACATCTATCATCAAAATCATATATACATCTAACATCAAAAGCATGTATACATCTAGCATGTATTCTCACTAATACATCTATCATCAAAATCATGTATACATCTAACATCAAAAGCATGTATACATCTAGCATGTATTCTCACTAATACATCTATCATCAAAATCATGTATACATCTAACATCAAAAGCATGTATACATCTAGCATGTATTCTCACTAATACATCTATCATCAAAATCATATATACATCTAACATCAAAAGCATGGATACATCTAGCATGTATTCTCACTAATACATCTATCATCAAATCATGTATAAGTGAAACTAAATGAAAATAAAATAGTCCTAAATCTAACTATTTCTAAGTGACTAGGTGAAGTCTCATTGTTGATGAGACTTGCTTGTCATCAGGAACCATGCTACTCCCCCTTTCTAGGAGAGTCCTTTTGAACTACACCAAGCTTGTCTCGAAAGTATTCAAATTTCACACGAGACAGTGGTTTGGTAAGGATATCAGCAATTTGATCTTCAGTGCTCACGTACTCAAGCTTGATAGCTCCTTTCTGCACCATATCTCGAATATAGAAGTATCGGATCTCTATGTGTTTTGACTTATCATGGAACATAGGATTTTCTGTCATCTTGATGCAGCTTTGATTATCACACATAATCTTAGTGGGATCCATTTCTAAGTCAAACACCCCAGATAACAGTTTCCGAAGCCATACAGCTTCACAGCTGGCAGAGCAAGCAGCTATGTATTCTGCCTCAGCAGAACTGAGGGCCACACTGGATTGTTTCTTGCTGAACCAAGAGATCATGGCAGATCCAAGGCTATAACATCCACCTGAAGTACTTTTTCTGTCTGAGACACTGCCTGCCCAATCAGAGTCTGAGTAACCATGCAACTTGAGTTCATGACTTCCATCATAGAGTAAACCAAAATCTAATGTACCTTTTAAGTACCTCATTACATGCTTTGCAGCTATTAGATGAACCTTTCTGGGTTCTACTAGATACTGACTTAGGGTATTTATAGCAAAGCATATATCTGGTCTAGTATTTGTTAAGTACATTAGTGACCCAATGATCTGTCTATATAAAGTTAGGTCCACTAATTCTGATGAGTCATTAACCAAAATCTTTAAGTTGGAGTCCATGGGAGTGGCCATGGGTTTACACTCCAACATATCAAATCTCTTCAGAATTTCCACAGTATACTTACCTTGATTCAGAAAGATTCCTCTTGGTTCTTGCCACACTTCTAATCCTAAGAAGTAGTGCATCAATCCGAGATCTTTCATCTCGAATTCTGAAGAAAGCTTCTTCTTGCTTTCAATGATTTTTTTCTCATTTCCAGTTAGAAATAGATCATCTACATATAATAAAAGTATAACTGGTTCATCATCCATCACCTTGAGATAAAGGTTTGGGTCAGCTTTACTTTTGGTAAAGCCCATGCTAGTTAAGAAATTATCAATCCTTCCGTACCAAGCTCTGGGAGCTTGTTTCAACCCATATAATGCCTTTTTCAGTTTGCATACATGAGTCCTTCCGTCATTTACCTCAAACCCTTGTGGTTGCTCTATGTATACTTCTTCAATTACACCATTCAGAAAAGCTGTCTTAACATCCATTTGATGTAGTTTCCACTTCATCATGGATGCAAGAGCCATGATAGTTCTAATTGAAGTATACCTAGCAACTGGTGCAAATGTTTCTTCATAGTCAATTCCCTCCTTCTGAGAGAAACCTCTGGCTACAAATCTTGCTTTGTATTTTTCAATACTTCCATCCGCAGCATGTTTTATTTTAAAGATCCATTTGGAAGAAACCACACTTTTGTCTTTTGGTTTGGGAACTATATCCCAAACATCATTTTTTCATTATTGACTGATATTCTTCAGTCATTGCTTCTACCCATTCTTTCTTTTGAGCTGCCTCTTCATAGCTGGTAGGTAGTTGATCCACTAGATCACACATCAGGGCCATATAGTTGGATACTAACTTTGGTTTCTTTCTTTCTCTAGTGGAGCCTTCAGGAGCACCATATCTTTCTGCTCCTTGAATAATGTCTCTAGCCCATGCTGGTCTTCTTTTCCTTGACAATTCTGTAACAGGAGGTTCTTGTGGTTCCAGCATGTCATGATCCTCTGGTGTGTCCTCTTCAGGAATGTGAGCATTCTCTGAGATTCTGGGAGATGTATCTTCTTCATAAACTTCTTCAAGTTGACACTTTCTAGATTTCTTGAGGGCTGCTTCCTCATCGAAGGTAACATCTCTACTTATTTCTATATGATGGAAACCTGGTATGTAGATTCTGAAGGCTTTGGAGGTTTCACAATAACCAACAAATATTCCCTTCTTACCTGAGGGATCCAATTTGGATCTCTTTTCTTTTGGAATGTGTATGTACACAGGACACCCAAATATTTTGAGATGACTTACCTCAGGCTTCTTTCCTGTAAAGACTTCTTTTGGAGTTTTGAAGTCAAGAGCACTATGAGATAGTCTATTTTGAACATATACTGCTGTCTTGGCTGCTTCAGCCCATAGATACATGGGAAGGTCTTGATCATGTATCATAGTCTTTACAGCTTCCATGATGGTTCTATTTTTCCTCTCAGCTACCCCATTTTGTTGGGGATTGTAAGGAGTGGTTAGTTCCCTTTTGATTCCAGCTTCTTTACAGAACTCTTCAAATTCCTTGGAAGTATATTCTCCACCATTATCTGTTATGAGAATCTTGATTTTCTTGTCTGAGAGGTTTTCTATTAGAGCCTTGAACTCTTTGAATTTTCCAAAGACTTCATTCTTACCCTTTAGGAAGTATATCCAAGTTTTTCTTGAATAGTCATCAATGAAAGAGAGATAGTATTCAAACCCACTTAGAGATGTGGTAGGCATAGGTCCACATACATCTGAGTGTATTAGCTCTAGAGAACCCTTAGTCTTTGTTTCACTTTTCGGAAAGGGATTCTTGATATTCTTCCCTTTCTTGCATCCTTTACATGAGCCATCATGATCAACCTTCAAGTTTGGCAAACCTATAACCATCTTACTCACATATGGTAAAGCTTTATAGTTAATGTGAGCTAGTCTTCTATGCCATAGCTCACTGGGACTAGAAACTTCATGAGCAAGGGCAGATTCTGGATGACCCTTGAGTTTATAAAGTCCTCCTTCTTCTTCACCAATGACAATTGCATCTTTGATTGATTTTCCTTTGGTCCACATGAGTACTTGACCATCTATGAAGGCTACTCTAAAGCCTTTCTTGTCTAGTGCAGAGATAGAAAGTAGATTCTTCTTTAAACCTGGGACATATAAAATTTCTTTCATCTTCAAAGGTGTTCCTGAATCAAGCTTGTAGCTTGCTTCACCAATTCCCTTGATGGGATATTGATAATCATCTCCTAGAGATACCTTCTGTGGTGAAGACTTCTCTTCAATCTTGGAGAGAGTTTCCTTATGACCTGTCATGTGCTTTGAAGCACCACTGTCAATGAGCCAAGTGCCTTCACCAGGGGACACAGATCCAGAGAGAGCAGAAAATAGTACATATTCTTCTGGTTCTTCTTTCTTTACTTTAGATCTTTTCTTTTGAGGCCTTTCCTCCACTTCTTCTTCTTCTTCTTCTTCTTCTTCACTGTCATCTTCTGCCATATGAGCATGATGTCTTTTGTGAACAAACCTTTTCTTCTTCTTCTCTGGTAGGGTACAGTCTCTGGCATAGTGTCCTAGCTTGAGACAATTGAAGCATTGGACTGTGGAGATGTCTCCCCCTTTCGTTTTGAATCTATGAGAGGGTGAGGCCTTTTGTGGTTCACTTTCTTGAAGTAGCCTCTCTTTCCTCTTTTGGTGTGGGTGGCCAAAGATTGGTCATCCTCTTTGAGAAGTGCTTCTCTGTTGGCAACCCTAGCCTCCTCTTGAACACAATCTTCCCATACTACATCAAACTTCATACTTTCTTTTCTGGCACACATAGTTTGAATGAATGACTCCCAAGGTCTAGTGAGACCATTTAGAGTTGTCATCACAAGTTCATCTTCATCAAGAGTATCACCAATGGCATCTAGTTGTTCTTTGATTAGAGAGACTCTTGAGAAGTAGTCTTGAATGGATTCTCCTTTGTGCATCTTGGTACTTTTCAACTGAGTCCTTAGATTCATCTTCCTGTTGATGTTCTTTCCTTCATACATTCTTCCTAGGGCATCATACATTTCCTTTGGAGTCTTCTTGGAAGACACTTGGGGAATCAAGTGGTCTTTAATGGAATCAGCTATGATTATCTTTGCCCTAATCAGGTCCTTCCTGTGTTTTTCTTTGGCTTCATCATCTTCTGGTTCTGCAACTTCCTCCTTGATATAATGAGCAAGATCATTCTCCTCAAGAATGAGACCAATTCTGTATTTCCATGCCCGGAAATTCTCTATGCCTTCTAGCTTGTCTTCAAGCTTAGTATTTGGAGCCATCTTCTCTTGGGGGAGTCCAAGAGACAGAGTAGACTTACCTGGGAAGTTACTTTTCACTTTTCCGGAATCTGGAACAGAATTTTATCGCACTTTTGGTAGAATTAGGGTTTGACTTTCCCGGAGTTCTATCCAACCAAAAAGTTCGATCTATAGCTCAAAAGAATGCTCTTGAGAAGAGCTATCCAGCCATGTAATCAGAAATCAAAAAATACAACTTTTTTCTGAAACCAAAATCTGACGTATCGCACTTTTGGTAGAATTAGGGTTTGACTTTCCCGAAGTTCTACCCAACCAAAAAGTTCGATCTATGGCTCAAAAGAAAGGTATTGATGAGAGATATCCAGCCATGCAACCAAAAATCAATAATACCAACTTTGGGCTGAAAACCCTAACTTCACCAAAGAGAGAGAAAGAGGTATTCTTACCTTGTGAAAGATGTCCTATTCAGTCTAGCTCTGATACCATGTTAAGTTTAAACCAAATAGACAAACAAGATCTCTGAAAGAAACACAATCACAAGATAGACACACAATATACCCTAGGAAACCCTCATGGGGTAGAAAACCCAGCAAAGCTTTCCTCAATAAGATGATCAACCAAAATACAAGATGTGCTCCTTCTCCTTGACTCCTTAGCAGATCTCCTCAACTAGTGCGCACTCTTCCACAAGTGAGTGAATAATCTAATGAGGAGTTCACCTCCTCTATTTATACTTGACTCCCAACTGACTAAAAGACTAATGGGGCCGACCTCACCTGGAGAAGTCTAATAACCCCTAAAATATAACTTCCGGGCCGACCCACACATGGTGGGTCTAATAACCCTAGTTAATACAAACCCCTGGAGGAATAAACATCTCCAGATACATGATAGGGTTACCTCGGAGGAATGAACCATCTCCGGAATAATAAAGTACAAATATAATATTCTTTGAAGTTACAATATTCAACATGAAGGAAGCCGCGATGTGGTACCACCTGACACATCAAGTAATTAGTTCAGTCAGCCTCTGAAGCTTCGAAAGATTAAGATTGGAACAGAGGACACTTTGAAGTTCGCAAATGTTGGGGACTATTGGGATGATAAGTTGGTAAGCAAGGTCACTTATTTACTCCATGAGTTTCAGGACATATTTCCTACTAAATTTTCTGATATGAAGGGGATTCTGGGTGACTTAAGGGAGATGAAGATTCCGTTGAAACCCGATGCTAAGCCGGTCTGGCAGTGACCCTATCGGCTAAATCCGCGACATAAGGAAAAGGTCAAAGTAGAACTTGATCGCATGCTAGATGCTAGCATCATCGAACCAGTCGAGGAGTCAGAATGGATTAGCCCTATGGTGGTGCAGGATAAGAAGACTGGTGAAGTGTGCATTTGTGTTAACCTCAAGAAGCTAAATGATGCATTCTTGCACGATCCATTCCCTACTCCATTTACTGATGAAGTGATTGAAGGTGTTGGTGGCCAGGAGATGTACTCTTTCACCAATGGTTTCTCTAGCTATCATCAGATCCGCATTGCCAAAGAAGATCGCCATAAGACAACTTTCGTTACTAAATGGGGATGCTTTCAATACACTGTAATGCCGTTTGGTTTGAAGAATGCACCTGTGATAGTTTCGTAGGTTGTCATCGCCGCATTCAAAGATTTCATTAAGAAGTTTTTACAAGTCTACATGGATGATTGGACGGTATACGGGTTGGTTCACGATCATCTAGAGAATCTGCGGTTGATGTTGGAGTGATGCCGCTAGCACTAGATATCGTTGAATTTAAAAAAATGCATCTTTTGTGCACCGTTTGGCATACTGTTGGGTCATATTGTATGTAAGCAAGGATTGTTCGTTGACCCAACAAAGATTGCGCTTATTCTAAGTTTGAAACCATCGACTACTGTCAAGTAGTTACGGGTGACGTTGGGGCATACGGGGTATTATCGCAAGTTCATAAGGGGTTATGCTGCGATTACTGCCCCTATGGAGAAGTTGTTGAATAAGGATGTGGTGTTCCAGTGGAGCCTAGAATGTCAAGACAAATTTGAAGCACTGAAGGCAAAGATGGCATCAGCACCGATATTGGTATTTCCAGACTGGAGTAAAGAATTCCATGTCCATGTTGATGCCTCATCGATTGTGTTGGGCATCGTATTGGCTCAACCAGGAGAAGGAGACCTTGATCATCCTATTTCTTTTGCAAGTCGGAAGTTGTCATCTGCAGAAAGAAATTACACTATCACTGAGAGGGAAGGTCTGGCAATGGTCTATGCACTGCAGAAGTTCAGGCACTATTTGTTGGGAGGGCACTTTAAAATGTTCACCGACCATTCCGCATTGAAATACCTAGTCAATAAACCTGTGTTGGGGGGGAATATATGCCACTGGCTACTTCTTTTTTCAGGAGTTTGATTTTGAATTTATTGTGAAGCTAGGTCGGTT
>BSBM01000469.1:0-122500 GCA_027924585.1 Larix kaempferi | reverse complement strand
GCTTCTTTGATGCGATACTTACAATTACTGTTGTTGCAATGATGAATGTTTGGGTTGAATATTGCTTTACTACTATGTTTAATGCTTAAAGATCTCTGTCGCTGTGTTGCAATAAGTTACGTATCATAAGACGCAACCATCCTCCTTCGTTCAGCAGAAACATGGTTCTGTCTGCTCTTCCTGGACGCCTCGGGTGAGACCTCATCGGCTCTGCAGGTGTTGCTGGGCGGGATAAACCCTATCCGGGCCAATGCTCAGGAAGGCTGCGATATGTGTTGATAGTAAGTGGGACCCCTGTCGACTGGGTTTGAGTTAACAAATGGTTTCATTACCGGGACCATGCACGAAGTGAAAGGAGGACATGTTGTGGCACCTGATGAAACCGGAGATCCAAGAATGGTTCGATCAGAAGTTGCAGGAATTCGCTGAAGAAGAAAGCTGGAACACTCGGTTGACAGTAGGACAGTGGGTAGATAGATACATTCACGACGGTCTGAACGAATGGTTCTTCTGTGAATTCCCGGTCCTATTGTTTGAATGGTTTGCAAAGTTGACCTTCCAAAAGAAGAGCTTCCAAGGTGGTGAACCGACGACTTGGAACCCCGAATTGATTCAGGAACTACAAGAAGTTGATAATAAAGCATCGCAGGTTGTTGAAGTGTGGTTCGATAGCATCCTAGAAGGCTATACCACGGAGTTCGTGGTTGATACTCAAAATTCCTATAGTGAAGCCGAAAGATATTTTTTTCGTGAACCTCAGGGTAGGTTTTTATTATCGCTTCAACTGTCGATCAAGATGCTTATTCGCGAGAAAGGGATATTGAAGATGCATCTTGATCAGTAGATAGCCTGGTGGGCGGAGGCCGTGGGTACCACGACTATTGGGGGGTGGTACATGGAATGGTAAGGGGTAGATGGGTGTAGGTCATGATGAGACTAAAGTCAAGCCAAGGAAGAAAGTGGTCTTATGAGGGGAGGAGCGAGGTTCCGACAGGAAAAGAGGTAGAGGATGGGAGAAGGTCCTGCTGCGGTCGAACCGAAAGACCATTAAGGAAGACCACACGGGATGAAGCGACCTCACAGTCCTGATAAGGAAAACTAGGCTATGCCTAGGATAGAGGTAGGACCAAACCCCAACACCAACGTACCCACACCTCCGCCCACTATCTCTCAGATAGCAAGAAATACCACTTCGACAACGCCAAGTTAGTCAACTCCACAGAAGTTAATTGGTAGTAGTATAGCAAAAGGAGGAAGGAAGCATAGAATGGTGGGCGATGATGCTAAATTACCGTTGTTCCACGGGAGTGTGACAGACAACCCAGAATAGTATTGGTTTTTGTGTAAAGTGGTTTGGACCATAAAATAGATCATAGATGATGCTGCTAAGAGAGGACACTTAGCGACGACTCTGCATGGTCGTGCATTAGATTGGTATATGAATTTTGTTATAGTCCCTACACGAGTCCCAGAGAAGTCACTGGATGAGATTCGGGATTGGCTGATTGCCGAATTTAGAAATCCCAAGTCGGAGGCTTAATATATTACGAAATTTAAAGAAATTAAGTAGTATCCCAATGAGACGGTATGGGATTTCGACCATCGATTCAAGATGTTGATGGAAAAGGTTAAATTTGATATGAGCGTCATCCAACATAAAGAATGGTTCATCACGGCGCTGCTACCACATATTCGGCTACCACTGATGTAGTAAAACATCTCGACACACCTAGTGAAGCTTTGGAGACTGCAATGTGATTGGAAGCGTCGTCGATTGGAGAGAATGCAGCCGGGATGTCGCAGATACAGACTCAGCTGGCTAATTTAACCTTATAGCTGCAAGAATTGAAGAAGGGAAAGAGAAACATGAAGATGTCTGGTGTGCACGATGTCGAGGAGAAGGGCATACGAAGGATAATTGCTAGGACTTCCACAATTATTTAGTTTCAGGAGCACCAAATCCGCTGAATGGTGGTAGCATGCCGTGGTGTCACATCTACCATGTGTATGGGCATAGTCATGACAATTGCCCATATATGCAGAAAATGGTCACCACCCCAAGGAATCTTTATTGTACATTTTGCAAATCGGTGGGTCACGATGACAAGGATTGCCGTGCATATGGGTTGCTACAAGAGAGAATGTGTGATGCATTTTATGTAAAGGATGATCAACGTGTTTTACAACATCCGCAACTGTAGGTAGCCCAGCCACTACCTCAACCGCAGATGCAGTTTGTACCACAGCAGCAGCAGCAGCCGTAATAGTTCGTACCACAATATGCTCCAATGCAGATGGCTCCACAACAACCACAATTTGTAAAGCAGCCGTAGTATGCACAACAAGGGAAAGGGATGCAATCGGCACTGATGCAGCAATAGTTCAACCCACCACAGTACCAGCAGCCGGGATTCCGGGGAGGATACTGGGGAGGACGTGGCAGAGGATTTGGTCGCAGAGGAGGACGAGGTAGTCGCTAACCGATTCAAAGTTATCACTATGAGGTATGGGGACAGTATCAGTGAGACCACCCACTACTATAGAAGCAGTGTACATTCTATTTTGTTAACGATCATATAGTTGAGAATTGTCCACAATTGATTGCACGATGGTTGGCAGGGAACACTCCCAAGTTGCAGACACATCCCTAGGCACAACAGCCCACTCGGAACCAAGTATAGCAACCAGTGTAGAACTAGAATCTGCGGCTGAATTAGAACATAAATCAAAATGTAAATCAACCGGGGAATGTACCACCGAATCAGCAACAAGGTGCAAACATTGTGACAATTTCTGCAGAACCAAGACCGTAAGATGTTTCCATTGCTGTGGTCACTTGAGGATGAAAGACAACTGGATAAGACAGCTCAATGATCCGGTTAGTTGGACAAAAGAAGGTATCATTTGACATTGATACGGAACGGGAGATGTTTCTTCAGGCACGGCGGGCATTAGGAAACGACTGAGGTAAAGTTGTCACGTATGACATGCCCTCTACTTTTTATGCTACTTCGGAGGTTAGCCCGACATGACGGTCCAGCACACTTCGAGCATTTTTGGAACATTGTTTGTCCCTGGCAAAAGATCTCGACACTCTTGCTGCGATTGAATCCTTGTTGCGACGACCGACCTAGGATCGACAAGAACTCGCGGTTAATTCCTTGCAACAACGGAAGATGGGTAAGGAGATGCGGATGAATATTCAAATTGGCAACTATGATGTTGATTCAGTTATTCTAGACCTTGGCTCGGATGTCAACATCCTGACCAAGTAGGCTTGGCAGAAGATGGGGAGCCCCCCATTGAGATGGTCTCTTGTACAACTCCGATTGGCTAACCATGCGAAAGTAACACCCATTGGGCGAGTTCCGCAGCTAGTGGTAGATATCGAGGGTATGAAAACCTATGCTGACTTTGATGTCATAGAAGTTGTTAAAGGCAGCAGTTCCTATCCCGTGCTGTTGGGGATTGGATGGGCTAATGATAGTGGAGCTGTAATCAACTTCAAGCGATGGATGATGACCTTTGAAAATCACAATCTTAGAGTTATCACCCCGTTGGATCTGGCTGAAGGATGCCGCTACATAGATCTAGTGAAGGACGACAATCCCAGTGGATGGGACCATGCATTCAATATTTATGAAGATTATATACATCCAACTACCAACGGTGAGCTGGGATGGCACAGTGATAGCTCTGTGTCTTCTGAATCTGATGATACGCTGGAATATTGGAAGAATCGCTCGCATGAAGTGTCACTCCGTAAGTGCGGATTGGTTACACATTCATTATGCCATGTCGCGACTTAAATTGTTACACAACCAATCTATGAAGGACTACCTGGTTTATCCGACTTTCTGATGGAGTTCGAAGAAAGAATTTTCAAACCACAGTGATTGCTGGCGTTGAATGAAGCATTGAAGGCTGCTCTAGCATGCTGGTGGGAGACACACAAGGTATCAATTGATGGATGGTCAAAATGCCGAAGATTGATGATGGTATGCTTTGGTGATACTGAGGTTTACCACACTGGGAAGTATGATGGGAGCACTGATCCTAGTGGTCACTTAATGGAATTTCAACAACTATGGGTATCGTGACCGAAAGATGAGTGGGTCCATGCTTTTATCCATACTTTGGATGAGATGCCACGCTCATGGTATACTACTGCTGAGTTGCAAGGGGAAAGTTCTACTTGGATGGAATTCATAGTGTGTTTTACCAATACATTCAGTTTTTCGGATGCCGATCCAGAGGTTAATAATGCATTACAGCTCATCCGTGATGTAATTCTGCAGGTTGTCCCCGTGGCATATCCTACGGATCCACACAGGCACTGCCAGATGGAGTCTCTCATGGAATGATTCAATATCAGTGGTGGGCCAGAAGATGGTGATGATCCACGGAATGTGAATATCCCGTAGTCTGAAGGAAGTCGCTATGTGGTACCACCTGACACATCAAGTAATTCGTTCAGTTAGCCTCTGAAGCTTCAAAAGATTAACATTAGAATAGAGGACACTCCGAAGTTCGCAAATGTTGGGGACTATTGGGATCATGAGTTGATAAGCAAGGTCACTGATTTGCTCCATGAGTTTCAGGACATATTTCCTACTAAATTTTCTGATATGAAGGGGATTGTGGGCGACATAGGGGAGATGAAGATTCCATTGAAACCCGATGCTAAGCCGGTCCGGAAGCGACCCTATTGGCTAAATCCGTGACACAAGGAAAAGGTCAAAGTAGAACTTGATCACATGCTGGATGTTGGCATCATCGAACCAGTCGAGGAGTCAGAATGGATTATCCCTATGGTGGTGCAGGATAAGAAGACTGGTGAAGTGCACATTTGCGTTGACCTCAGGAAGCTAAATGATGCATTCTTGCACGATCCATTCCCCACTCCATTTACTGATGAAGTGCTTGAAGGTGTGGGTGGCCAAGAGATGTACTTTTTCACCGACGGTTTCTCTAGCTATCATCAGATCCGCATTTCCAAAGAGGATCGCCATAAGACAACTTTCGTTATGGAATGGGGATGCTTTCAATACACTGTAATGCCGTTTGGTTTGAAGAATGCACCTACGACATTTTCGCGGGTTGTCATCGCCGCATTCAAATATTTCATTAAGAATTTTTTACAAGTCTACATGGATGATTGGACGGTCTATGGGTTGGTCCGCAATCATCTAGAGAATCTGCGGTTAATGTTGGAGCGATGCCGCCAGCACTAGATATCGCTGAATTTAAAAAAATGCATCTTTTGTGCACCGTTTGGCATACTGTTGGATCATATTGTATGTAATCAAGGATTGTTGGTTGACCCAACAAAGATTGCGCTTATTCTAAGTTTGAAACCACCGACTACTGATAAGCAGTTACGGGTGATGTTGAGTGGGATAGCATTTCATAGTAGGGAAACCTAGTGAATTGAGTGGGATAGCATTTCATTCCTCGTGGAAGCCCATTATTTCTACCTTCACAACGACGACATTGATGAAGCAATATAAAACAAATGACAACAATAATTATCAAACACAATAAAATAAATTTAATACTTAAAATATAATTTCAAAATAAAAACATTATTACATATACAAGACATAAATAAATTGCGTACTAGCTTGATGATTTCTCTTATACTCCAACATCCATAGGTGAGGTGTCATTCTTCGTGGTTTTAATCCAGTCTCTTCTTTCCCATTAAAAATATGTTTTTCAGTAGTACGAAAACTATGTGTCTTCGACAGGAAGTGCCTATACTCATCAAACACCATATTTCCTAAAGATTTTGAATAACGTACTTCATCTTAGGGCCACAAAATGGACATCCAAATTTATCCTTTGTTTGAATACCTACACCATATGTATTAATGTCAATTATACGATGGATTATTAAAAAAACATGCATGATATCTTCAAAATAATTATATAGTATTAAAGTGCAACGAAACGTTAATAAATACCACAAAAATGTGTTACTCATGGAACATCATGAATTGTCCATACAAGCATTCCACGGAACTGAAATATCTTTTTCCCGATTCGTTTACAGATGTCATACGTAGTTATATTGTTCCATAACTGTATTAGCTCATCAATAAGAGGATCGATATATACATTCATATCTTTAATTTGGTACTTACCTAATTGTTTGAAATTACACATAATTAATACCATGATATGTATATATAAGAAAATAAATAAATAAACTATAGTATGTAAAAAACAAGACAATTGAAAATGTCACATTCGAAAAATTAATATAGATAAATACCTGGAACAATCATTGTCAACATTATGTGCTCCCTCTTTATTGACATCCAAGGAGGGATGTTATTGTTGATAAAAAAATAGGCCACATCGAGTAAATAGATCTAAGCTCTCTGAATGGATTAACATCGTCAGCTTCCAATGAAATCCTAATATTACGAGGTTCATCTTTAAAATATGGCCATTTTTCTTCAATTTCCCTAAATGCATATCCATCTGTAGGCATTCAAAGAACATCATATCCACTTTTGTTTTGCGCATGATAATCCATAAGCTGCGCTATGATTTTGCATCTGAACAATCATTGTAAACATAGAATTATGGGAATATGACGAAGAACCTTTCGAGGAACCATTTTCGTTACTTGATCGATTCGATATCTACTGATATGACATTACATGGATTCAGTTGTCGACGCATGTTGTCCATAATATATAATATGGTCATTAGGACATGCATATATACTTTGATACGCTATTCCAATGTCTTTCATAGCGGCAAGTAAATCTTGATATGTGCGAGGTAAAATATTTCATGATGGTAACAAAAATTCACCTAACAGTCTACATCATAAAAACTAACTAGTTAATGAAAAGAATATTAATTGTAAATATTACATTCTTATTTAACACATTAACTAATTTGTTAAAAAAGGTGAAAAATGTCAACCTTTATGTATATGTGATGAAACATATTACATACCTTAGGATCTGTGTCATACAAGTGTTTTACAAATGATTCATAACCTTTAAGTTCATTAGAAGCAATGTAGCAGAGAGAATATTTGCAGCTCTTGACCCTTTAGAAAGTCTTTTATTTGCATTTTTCAACAAAGGTTCATCATAAATACCATCACTGTCCCCATTCTCATCTAGTTGACTGAACAAGTCTTGGATCATTTGATTTGTCCTATCATCTTCAACTATGTTATGGTCGTCATCTACTTCCATGGGATCATTAACTTGATCTTCATTATTCGCTTGATGTTCCTCACCTTGTACAACATCATTTCTTCTACTACTTGGGGCATTCTGCAAAATGTTAGAGGGAAACTCTAACTTTATATTTAAAGGCAATCATGCAAATTTAGTGCATGTATAACAAATACTAAGACAATATAAAATTTTGCAAATAAAATCAATATTAAGAAATATAATAAATATATATAGATCTATTACCATGGGATGATATTCATTTGACCCCCCTCCATGTTACCATATTTCTTACAATGTTTTCTAGCTGTTGTTATTAAAATTCTCACGGGACATCTCATAAAACAATTGTTGCAAGGGAAAAAACATCTACCATCACCCTTTTCACCCTCTTCATCTCTTTCCCTATCTCTAATATTTTCTGACATTCTTCCCACAAAAAGCATAGTGTTAATTATAAAAAAATTCCTCTTTTTGCTTGACAATAAGAGCTTACATCCTTTCTGAACCATTGCTCATATAGCAGATTTGTCACAACCACTGTAAACGACAGTGTATTTATAAATTTTAAACCGCTGAAATTCTGAAAAACATTGACCAAGTCAACGTTGACTTCCTTAAACATTGGCACACCATTTGGAAAGGTAATGGCTACTTTCATGTTCATCGCACTTACAACGTAATAGGCCAGTAAGTCACAATAGCGACAAGCTGTTTTTCTGTGGCTAGGGCGATGGTATACGACAAACAATAATACGTCGCAATATCGACGACATCGAGAAGGTCAGAAAAAGAAAAATAATAATAATTACGTTTTCTCTTGAATTTTCCGACATTCGTTAGAACCCTATAGTCATAATTTGGTCCAAATGTACTAGTGTATGAAAGGTTGGACATGTATATAAAAATACCTCCTTGATATCTACATAGTTGTCTATGGTGAAATCTAGTGAATTATTCTTCTTCACAATCCCAGGAGGTACAAAATGCATTGCAATAAGTTCAAAAGTAACCATGAAACTTTCATATGAACAAGGAATTTCCACATAAGATTTAGTGAATATCATGTTCTGACAGCTTATGTGGTTGTAAACTTTGTAGGAAACAAGACGAATATTGTGATGATGGATTCAATGTGGTTGCAATACTCCAATATATGATGATAATACATTATGTATTCCATATGTTGTAGAAGAACCTAATCTAGTAGTCACAACTTCATCCTCACCTTTTGTTGCAAGAAATTAGAAAGTGGTTTGGTTATCATCTTTCACACAAATAAAATGGAAAAAAAATTATCCCTTTCAAGTGATTATGCCCCACCTTTCAGTAGAGCTCAAAGTAAAGAAAATATCAGCAATGCCTATAGTAAAAAAAAATATAGCATTAGATACTATAAATATTTTCTATGATATGAATTGAAAAATATGTATAAAAAATTGCATACTCACCATCAATGATTTAAGTTGATATCAGTAAGCATTGTTTGTATAAAACACCTCATGTGGATGCAAATTCACACCTTTAGGAACATTTTGGCCTCTACCAGTAACATCCAAATGCCTAAGTTCAAACATTCTTACCCAAGAAAATGTACCACTTGTGGAAACCTCTACTAAACAATTCAACACTTCCACAAGATATGGAATTTTCAATGACTCTTCTTTAGACATACCAGGTACATTTTCATAATAAATAAGGACATACATACTTTTATTTATTTTAAAATCAATTAGATTTTTGTTATGCAACAAAATCCCATCCATTTGAATGAGTTTCTTTCTTCCAATCTTGACAAAACGATCATATCCCAATAAGGGAGTCGCATCTAAACTAGATCCCATGTAAAACCCTCACTTGATGACTATAGTGGAATGTTTTTGTGATATTCATCTGAACCACTTGAACAAAACTATCATTTTATTCCAAACAATGAAGGATGTGTAGCATAATCTTGCCACTTTCATTTGCCTACACCATTTGAATAGGAAAAAAATCATCCATACTATGTGTCCACATTCCATTGGTACCAACAGTGTAAAATATTGCAACATTACCACAAGGATACAAGCATGTTAACTCTACTTTTCATCTATGGAACTCATCAATAACTTTGCATAAAATTATCTCATCTAAACCATTTTCTCTTTTAAGAAGAGAAATTGTATCAAAATTTGGACCATTGACCCTAACATACTGCATAAATAAATGTCACCGGAGTTGATAAGGTATTTATCACATAATAAGATGGTCATGAACTTCATTATTACTATAGACTACTTCATCATCGCTCCAACAATCATTTTTAGAAATTCTAGATAATTGTCGCTTCATTTCTTGTTATTTTTCTCGTCTAGCATCCTCTTCAATAAGTATTCAGAATGCTTCTTCCATAATTTATGGAGGAAACAACTTTTGTTCTTTATGTGGAAATGGATTAAGGTCTATATTGGAAATGATTAAGTTTATAAAAATTTATAATCCATGATCATGAGATGCCCAAATGGGATAGACATATTATAGATGGGACCATTGAATTGGAAAGCAACTGTAAGCAATCTATCTTATTAGGCACAACATAAATGCTACACTAACCTTTAGTGAGAACCTTCGATTTATTTTCTCCTTGCAACTAGAGTTATAACATTGCATACATAACAAACTTGATGCTTCATAGTCCTATAATATTTCTACATCGAAAAATTAAGGGTAATATTGCTTATTGTGCATATACACCATCTTATAAATAACTCTTATAGCCTAGTTAACAAAAAATAAATGCACAACAAAAATTAGAAAAGAAATGTATCAAGCCTTGAATAAAAATATAAAAATGAAAAAACATGGATATTCAACAATTACATTCATTAAACTTCAAGAAAATTGGATAATGTTTCTAAAAATACCAAAAAGAAATAAAGCTAGGTCTAAAAAAAACATCTTCCTTTATATATATGTATATATATATGAAAATATTTTTGGTGGAATTAGGAGTTTGACTGATTATATATACATATTGGAAAACATTTCCAGTGGAATTAGGAGTTTGACTAATTATGTGATTAACAATGTTAATTACTTCTTAATTAAATTTTAATCCATTTCTTATTTAGGATACATTTCAAGGTGGGTAATTTCTTGTGCACCCAACCTACCGTTAAAATGTTGTTATTTATCTTTGTAACCCTATTACATCTTCTTCAGACCTCGTTTTAGTGTCATGCCATATGTAGTCTCTCCCAACTATCCCATGCTCTTTAGTCTTATCATCTTCCTAAGATCATCATGCACGATGGTATCCAAAAAGACTTGGTCACTATGACCCTTCTCAAATCCTTCATTTTTCTAGTAACTCCGCACCCTCATCCATACTATTTCAAATAGGTGAATGATGGAACTTAGTCCTTGTTTAAGATCAATAAATGTAATATCACCTTTTCCATTGGCCCTCATCTTCATAACATTATGTTGTGTGATTTTTTTATGCTACATAATGTTGACCTAATACTAGGTATTGTTTAATAGCATGAGTACTCAACAACATATATGTATTTCCCCAACACATAAACCCTCACTAAGGACGTCCAACACTTTCTATTTTTCTAATCTACTACTTCCTCTCAAGAAACTCAATTTGGAAATGATTTTGTATGTCAAGTTTTAATTCATAAATTTTTGCAACTATGTATTATCCATGAAGCTAATCTTCATCAACCACTCCCAGCCCCAACATCATGGCAACCCTTCCTTTGTCACTATCAATATGTTTTTACTGAAAATACCACTCTATCATGCCCACAACATATCGATTATACCGTTGAATATATGCTTGGCAGCCCCCTTCCTAATACCCCCCTTATTTTCTTACCCCTATCAAGATAGTTACAATTAACAAACAAATCCATACATTATTGCAAGCTTCTTCTAATGCATCTTTTGTTGGTGTCACTACTATCTCAACCATAGTCAATGTACCTTCCATGCTAGCCTCTGTAGTGCCTCTTCAAGAGAAAACTATTGCCATTAAGAATCTACTTAGATTTGAATTCAAACATAAAATAATTTAGGAATACCATACATCTCTAATCAAGAGAACATTTGATGACTTTCCTAGACCATGCAAAACATATGCACTATGCCCATTGCACTTTATAAGTTTTAGGAAGAGTATAGCCAACACATAGTTTGGTATGCACCCAATTGCACAACAATGGTTTTCAAGTGTGAAAAATTGTCTTAGTGGCATTGGAGCATCAAACTTTGAGGTTTCTCTCACTTTTTTCCCAAGATGCAACTTTGAATCCATAAGAGAGTGCACAAGTGGTATTTCTTGTTGGAGAATTTGGGGCATTGGTTATTGATCGTACACTAGAGATGTTGTTTTGAATAATGCAAGTGATCATAATTTTATCATGAATGACAATGTACTCAATTATACAATTATGTTGGGAAAGAAACAACTCAATGCTCCTATGATTTTCCAAAGGATTATTCATTCTTTAAATCTTGCACACATCTTGATGGTAAAAGTACTATATACTTCACCTTTGGTATATTCTACAAATCCTACAATTGTGTCGTCCAATATTCTAACACCAACTGGATCTTCTATTTCCTTGGTTTACATTAGGCATACAAGTAATAATGCAAAGGTTTTTCATTTTGGCTCCCTTGAATTATCTAGTCACAATTTTTTCACATCCCTAGATGCACAATTCAAACTAGACATAGCAATAAGAATCTTATCACTTCTGTAGGCCTTTGGGATTTAGATGAATGGTAGATTCCTCTTCAGCTTCATGATCTAGGCATACTATATGAGATCTTGGAGAGTATGGAACCTAAGGGAACTAACCCAACATCAAGATTCTACTACACTATTATTTATATTATTTTACATGGCAAAATATTTAGCAATGCAATGGCCATTGTGTATGGGATGCCTTTGAATCATTTTTTTTCAAGTGTCTCCTCTTACAAAGCATTGATTCCTAGTCTTTGTAATGAAAACCTCATGGATGGTGCTCTTCAAATAATTGAGAAATCCCTAAAGCGGAACTTTATTCCTCCCTTGGGTGCATCAATTTTGTTCCAAGTTTTCATGTTTTTTCCACAACAACTCCACCTATAGTAGTCATCTTAGGATTCCCATTAACATTCTATACAGTCTCTAAATTATCATCTCAATATGTTTAAGTGTTTTTCCCTCTACTAATTAATCATGAAGAGCTTCTCTTTATATGACATCAATTATCTCCTCTACTAATACCACCTCTCTTATACCTAGAGGACATGTATATACATTTTATATTGTTTATATATCACCCACATTCAAAGCTCTCATATCTTTAAGTATAATTTCATGAATGTGGTTTCCCTAAACGTTAGGGTATTAATTTGATTTTAAATTTGGCACACTCCTTAGTTGTTTACGGATTTTTAGATGTTCCCCCTCATTGAAATACACTCAAAACACTACTTTTTAGAGATATGGAAGGACTATGTTTATTAAAAACATTCATAACAATTTTTTAGAGGACCATGTTCGTGAAACTTTGATCTCATTAATTTGTACTGGAAATGGAAAAATGGAAGCCATTCTAGATAAATATTATCCTACGCTGTTATAATTGGTTGCTCCAACGTACAATCGGTACATCCAATGGAAAGGTGGCACGTGAGATTAGATGTCCTACACCGTTTGATATATTAGGTCAAGAACCCAAAGCGTCGATGTGTTCATTTGCTATGCACATTACCATGAAATCTAAACGAATAATAATATAATTGAAAACAATAACAACCAAACTGTAGTCAAAGAAACACGCATAGACTACAGTTTGGAAGGATGGTCGTGTACGGAGGTCGAGGGGATGTGTTTGGGGATGTCTTTCTTGGAAACTATTTTGAAGGTTAAAAACTATAACGAGTATACAAAGTTATATATATAAATAATTTAATTTTAAATCGATTTAAAAGTATTATTATTATTTTAATTAGCTAAGCGTCAAATCATTCGAAGATAATATCAAATGGATGGATATGTGTTATGTATCATATTTGGTTATAAATGTTATATTATTATATCTGTTTTTAAATGTGAGATTATGTGGATACAATTTTCACCAACTCAATTGTTTTGTTTTGTGTGATTATATTTTTAAAAAGTATTTTAATTTTAATTTAATTGTTTTTTTTGGTGTTACTATGATTTTTAAAAATATTTTTATTTTAAGTTTTTTATTTTTTAAATTTTTGGTTGTTGATTATATTTATAAAATTTATAGAGATGTACATATTTTACTTTTTAAGGATTTGAACAAATATGACTTTTTAAGAGAAAACACATATTCTTAATCATTATGCCTACTCACATTGAAATATTGGATAATAAATAATTATATTTAAATACAAATTTTTAAATATTTTGAAAAACTGAGAAATAAATTATTAATTGATAAACAATAGACTTTCATGTTTTTTTCAGTTTAAAAAACATACTATTGGTATGAATAGAATAGAATTAATAATAAACTTTGATATTATTTAGATATTAGGTAGTGGTATGAATAAAATTAAGATTTATATCTCTATATCTATAGGATGCTAAGTATCGAGATAAAGTGAGAGGTATTGTTTCAAATACAAATTAATGTGAAAAATTTTAGTTTTTTTCTTAATCAAAATTTTAAATATTTTATAAATTATTAAAATTTTAAAAAATAGAAAATCAAATAGCTCACATTGTTTTCACATAAACACTTCACACACTATATACTATGATCAAACTTGGTACAAACATATAGTGATCTCTAATTTGTTTTGTTATGAAATTCAATGTATTCTATCTTTGGAGAGAGAGGTTGAGAGAATCTCTCAACAATCTCCAACACCCTAACAAATCCACAGCAAAATGTTAATTAATCATTAATTCTAACACATTCATAAATAACAATATTTTTAAATTCTGATTTTTTGTTTAGTTTGGCCTTTATCAACACTTCTAGCCACTCTGAAATCTCATTTCTTGTTTGCTTTGGTCTTTATCAACACTTCTAGCCACTTTGAAATCTCCTACGCTCTTTCTCAACCATATTATTCAACCTACCACTTATCCACTTGGTCCATTTAAAGTACAACCACTTCTAAATATCAATGCCATACTTTGTAAGATCGAGGATTCTTGACTACCCCAAAAATAGGTATGATACTAGATTTATTCGGCAATCAATCATACAACTTGAACTTTCTTCACTTACACAATCACAAAAAATAACCTATAACGGTTTGATTTTAAGCACCGAAACACAACAAAAACACCAGCTTATAACAGAATTTATAATATTACATCAGCATAGATCCATTTTAAACCGTATTAGCCAACATGGATTTTTTGTAAATACTTTCCATAATTTTTTATTTTATGAGCCGAGAGGAATTTAATAATGGCAGACATAATATAATTTATTACTTTTTACTAGTGTAACCTTACTGACAAACGTTACAACATCTCCAACATCTCCCTCATACTCGTGTGTAACGTTACATAGACACACGTTACAACATCTCCCCCATACTGGACTGTACAGCACCTAGTTTCACTAAATGCAACAAAAACACCCAATAACAAACTTCCACACATATATCCACTACACAATTTTTTCTCAAAAGATCAAATCTTTGGATATGTTCACACATATATCCACTACACAAATTTTTCTCCAAAGATCAAATCTTTGGATATGTTCAATCGGTGAAGACTTGGTGGATCTTTTAATTTGACAACAGCCCTAGATCCATGCGAGCTGCAAGAAAAATGCCTTTCAATGAACCATTCACGAGGAGGCATAAATTTTGTCACAGCAGAATCGAGCTCCCGCATAGAATAGCATGCATGATGCCAAAATGTTCGAGCTACAGAGATGCGTCAGTAAATTTCACCCGTAATGCTGAGGTGAGCTCGAAAACGTCCATAACAGATCCTTCACATAGTTCACCCATTGATCTCAAAGGAGATAGAAATAAGTTTTTTCGTTTAGCACATTGGCATTGAATTATAATAGCAGTGATCAACTCGTCTGACAGTGAATGGTAAATCTTCTCTGTGGGTTGCTCAGGTAGCTCTTTAAAGTCAACAACAGCAATTTATTGGATCTCCTCTACAACCATTGACGTCAAAAAGAATGCTACGACTCGAACTCCGGAACAGCAGAACTGATTCATGGAAAACGACGCAGTCCTTTCTATTCTCTGTATCTCCACAATACCAGTAGATGTTGCATGACCTCTCACACTCGGCTCTGGCAGCAATAAATTCAACAGAAGCTAGTGCTAAAAAAAACCAGGCCCACATAGATCTCCACTCCACACAATACACAGGAAACTTCACAAAAAAACACACAGCTCAATAAATCTACTCTCCTAGCTATTACTGTTCTTACATCTTCTGGGCACTCCATGAGAGAACTAAGCCTAGCCAGGCTCTAATACCGAAACATAAAATGAAATAGCAAAATAGCAGACATTTTTTTCACAGAAACACTTCACACACTATTGATATTATGATCAAACTTGGTACTAAGTTTACGTTGTTAAGTTCTTATGAGATCCAACCTATTTTATCTTTGGAGAGAGGTTGAGAGAATCTCTCAACAATATATAATTAATTCTAAGAATTTATAGTACAAAAATTATTAATAATATTTAGAAAAAATAAAAATACAATTTTTATTAATATTATTTGGTTTAGTAGTAGATTTAAAAGACCTAATTAATTCAAGAATTTGTAGTACAAAAATCAATCGTTATATCAAAGATTTTTATAATAAAATATAAAAAAAAGGATACGTTTTTATAATAAAATATAAAAATAAGGATTATATTATAAATGAAACATCTCTTATACACATGAGATTTGCTATTATTTTCATTTAATCTTATTCCATAAATCGTATTCTCAGTAATTTTCTAAATCTTAAATGTCTCCCCAACATATTTCAACGAAATATTTTGAAGTTTTTTTGGGTATAATTTCATTCTCACAAGATTACTCTTTGGTGGGATTGACTTAATGGATTGTACACTGAGATCTTGGTAGCATGTTTCTGGAAAAATGAAAACAAACATGAACAATAGATTCTGAACTGATTAGAGATGCACCATCTGTGTCTTAATTTCGATTTGTAAAATAAAATGAAATTTGTGACTTTGTCTGTGACTTAACATACCTCAGTAAACTCTCGATAACTCTCGATAGCGATTGATTAAACTACAATACGCAATTGTAAAACTTAAGAATTTGATACTTTATTTTTAGTGCTCAGCTGTCTTTAATACAACTTTTCTTGTAATTGCTGGGCTTAAGAAATCTTTATCGAGCAAAATATGACATAGTGGAGCAAGGTGTCGGCAGGAACATGAACAACATAGATTAAGATGATGAAGAACAGGCACCACATATCAACTATTAGCATTAATGGTCGACACATTGTTCCTGCAATCCTTGTTATCTTCTTCGATACGTAATTCGGGCCATGGCCAACCAGAATGCTGCCCAAAACTTGTATGCAATTCTGTAATCATGCGACCAGTGTTGTTGTTGTTATCGGGGAAATCGAGAAGAAGCTCCGAACAACCTGTGTAATGCATATGTGCAAGCCCTACTTCCTCAAAGCTACAGAAACCCTGAGGGACGTTATGTTCTGTCTGGCCCATCGTCATATCGCCAAAGCCTGAAAGTGCTTCAGAGATTTTAACGTTACAGTGACCAATCCACTCATATGATGCAGAATTGCACTGTAATTGGGAGCCATTCTCCTTACGTTTATGATGTGGGTTCAAGGAGTGACCACAATAATTTTGGGTCGAAACACAGGGCAAGGAAGAAACCGAACCAGAGGATCTGTGGATCTTGGTAATTTCGGAGGATAAAACCTGATCGTCTCCTCCTCCATTTGGATGATTTTGATCAAACACATGGCATGAATTATTATAGCTCTTAATGATCGTCCTGGCGCTAGACTGCTTTCTGAAGGCCTCTCAAGCTTCTGAGTTCCATATCTTTGAGAAAAAGTCAGTGGGTGCATTATTGTCGGGCATCGTGATTAGATCCACTGTGTTATTGATTTGATAACCAGTTTCACAATTTGAAGAGCTGGGTAGTGATTCTGTTGAGAAACGAGCTTCTGCCTCAAGTCTTGCGTTTTCCCACTGTGCCTTGTGCCTGGCGTTGCACACTTGTGGGGCAGTTAGTTTGCTTTCTGCTCTGGCTGCATGGGTTGAGGGATCGATTCCCAATTTGAACAGACGTTTCTTCAGATGGGTATTCCAAAAATTCTTGATCGTGTTGTCTGTTCTTCCCGGGAGCTGTGAGGCTATGGTATTCCAAAAATTCTTAATAGTATTCTTCTGATAATTGAGAGAGAAGATTTAAAAGTAATATAGGTAATTTTACATGGTTGATGAAATAATGATTTATGTAAGAGAGATTAGGTTTTTATCTCATTCTTATCAATTGTTTATGATATTCATCCTTTATTGATAATTAATAATCAATAATCCATATGTTCAATTTTTCAGTCTTTAATTTCACAAAGATTTTTTTATTTTTAATTTCATAAATTTTATATTTATTGAAGATTTATATTTTTCTTATAATATTTAAATAAATTAATAATAATAAAACTAATTTTAAGATTTATATTATAAACATAAATGATTTTTTATCTTTATATATATATTCGTTTTTTTATAACTTTTTATTCAAATTATATATATATATATATATATATATATAATAAGAAAATATGAATTTGTCATTTAATTTTGAATAATACTAAAGTTTAGGTTTAATAACTAGTCAAAATAAAATCCCTAGACATCTTTCAAGAAGTTTAAAACAAAATATTGCTGCACATTCAACAAAAATAATAGCTAATAAAATCCCTAGGCATCTCTCAAAAAGTTTAAAACAAAACATTGTTGCACATCCAACAAAAGTAATAGCTTCCTTTGAGAGGAGATTTGCTTTCATAGTTCCTGACAAATATCTTTACACTATAAATACTTAATCTTTTGATGAACCATAATAATCCCCAAAGTGCCTTTTTGAGTTGGTTCACCAATCTCTTGCTACCGCTAGGAGTATTCACTCCTCCTAGGATGAATTGAATTGCATGTATTTTTATATATTAAATAAATGAAGTAAATTTGTATATTTTACTATTTATTTTATGAATAAAAAATAAACTTTTAAATAATTGGAAATAATTTTAAATCTTAATTTAAAAATAAATTCATATATCACATTTAAATAAAAATTATGTTGCATTTTATTTTATAATAATTTAAATTTGATTATTAATATACCTTTGCAAATACCCTCGCGTCATAGTTTTGCAAATATCCTAGCATCATAGTTTACACAAAATTGAAAACTTACTCTACATACATCACTCCAAACGTAGGGACTATTTCCATTTTAGAAAGAGTCTATCTTATATAATCAATTACATGGATGGTAATCTTGATTTTATTATCATTTTCATGTGTTAAGAGATTAATATAAGGAATAAGCTAAGTCATCTAGTTTGTGCTACATTCTTGCTTCCATAAATTTGTGCAACATATATTTTAGCATAGTCTTTCAGGGAGCAGATGAATAATTACACTATATAAAAATATATAGTTAAAAAAAATATGTTATAATTATGAAACCTGCCACAATTTAAAGAATATGTTATAATTATGAAACAATTTCAAAATGGTTTTATTTGAAAAAGATACATATATTATTATATAAAAGAAAGTAAAAATCATAAAAGTAAAAGTACTTATATTGTATAGAAATATAAATTATGTAATTTACAAAAATTGAATGATGGTGGGAGGGTATTAATCATTCTTCCTAATTACTCAGATTACATCTAATTTAATTTTTCCACAAAAATATTTACCTAATTTAAATTATTATAATCTAAAATAATGTTATAATTATAAAACAGTTTCAAAATATTAACCCTAAAAATAATCCAAAATTATTAATAATAATTTAAAATTATTATTTGAAACATTTACATATTAACCCCACATGGCTATTGAGGGTTGAAAAAAAAACTTAAGAAACACGCATAGTAAACGGTCTAACTTTAAACTAATTAATAATTATAACTACCCCATTTACAGACCTCACATGAACATTACAAATATATGACAAAATTAAACTGTTCATGTATTTCATTACCTATTTCCAAATAGTGCATGCAACTGAATAATAATTCGCTCTTCTTCTTTAGTAAAGGATCCTCGCTTGATATCAGGTTTCAGATAATTCTCCCAACGCAAACGGCAGCTCTTCCCACAACGAAGAAGCCCTGCATATATACACAAACAGCTAACAGTTATATAACATCTCAAACGTATCATAAAATAATTGGTTTACTGCTTTTTCTTCATTATTAAGAAAACCATTCAAAGTGGATTGAAACTTGGAACTCCTAGGACGTGTTTCTTCCTCACTTTTATAATTTTTGGGCTCTATAGCTTTAATGATCAACATTCCATAAATGAATGTTTAGAAAGCTACTGATACAATTGTTAAATTAAAATTAGTTTTAACAAACGATTGATCCACCATATTTAAAGGTGACAAATTCTAAAGGAACAACTAATGACCCGTTAATATATTTATAGATCAATAACTATATTTCTACATGCTAAAATATATAAAATATATAAACACAGATTTACATAATTTTGATTTATTTTTTTATTATATACAGATATCGTTACAGAACATTCACAGAAATAGAAACAGAATAGTATATAGATTCAAACTGCATCAAACACATATATTAGACCATATTTCAGATATGGGATGTTTAAGTGTATATATACATACCAGCAAGCTTGGGAAGAGCACGCCAAGTCTCATGCTCATTGTTCATAATGTAATTGAAAAGAATTTTGTCCTCCTCTGGAGTCCAGGGTCCCTTTCTTAACCCTGTTTTTTCACAGTACGAAGCTCTACCCATATTTCGCCTCCTGAAAGTCTACAGATCCGGCAAGGCTTGATATTCCAACGCTACAGTGTTTATATATTGTGAATGCTGCAAAGCTTTTAACGAAATTCTACTATTATTATTTTATAAAAATATATATATATATTGTGTTTATATATATATATTTTAAATATATTATTTTATAAAAAATACGAGTATAAATAATTTGAAAATGTGGTCTTAATATACTATTTTTATGATAAATATTAAAAATAAAAATTATTAAAAAGTGGTGTAAGGCCTTAGCCTTAAGGGGTTATGTGTAACTCCATTCCACCATTACTTAGGTGGTCATGAAAAATTTAGGGGCTAAATTTAGCCTATGGGTTATTTTTCGACATTTTTTTTCAAAAAAGGATTAGCCAATTTAATTTTTTTCAAATATAATTTGCCCAATTTCTATTGGATAATTTGTTAAATTACATTAAAAAATCACCAAAATTGTCCAAAAACTCTATAAAGTCCTTAGAAATTTGAATATTTAAAAAAAAAAAATTGTCAAACATTTTATGGTTGTAAATTTAAAAATTAGTAAGATTCACCATGGTTTCTACACTTTGATAAAATGATATGGATCCTTAAAATTTTTGTTGGCTATTGTTGGCCAATACAATTAGACATGAGATGAAGTGGATGGCTAGATGAGTTAGTTTTTGGGTGCCTTCGCCCATCGACAAGGCACAAGAAGGACATGTCGGGCTCCCTTTCCTAAACACAATGTAAGTCATAGATATTGGCAGGTCATGCTAGTTGGACAAGCAAGATAAGCTTGGAGGGAACTTGGAAAAGCATAGGACATGGTCATGGGAAACATTGCCCCTAGGCATGTATTATGTATGGTAGAAGAAGTGGCAAGAAGAATTGACTTTCTTATATATGACTTGTGTAAACTTGGTCGAGCACACATCAATTGGGAAGACTAAGTAGGCACACTTGGTTGGATACACATTTTCTATGAGCCCTTGGATGCATGTGGAATAATGTAGTGTCCCTTTTTGGAGAAATTAGGCACACTGTCACAAAATATTTCAATAGAGGCTTAAAACTTTAGACAGTGGAACCAGTCTTCCTCAAAACCCCCATTGACAATGAATTTCACAGTGATTCCATGGTTATGAGACAACCGAGGTAGGTCTAGGAAAACGATAGGGATCTTCTGATTGGATTGAAAAGATCATATATGTGGTTTTTTAAGTTTTTGTGGTTGAGGAATTTTTACAAAAACTTCACATACATTCTCCTTCAGTGCTTTGTGTAGTTTCAAAACTAGGAAAACTAGGAAACTAGTCTCTCTTTGTCTTGTTCCGAACACCTCCAGAACTTTCCAAATTTATTTTGGAAGGACCCTATGGGATTTAATACATCTTGTCATACCTCAAATACTGAATGGTTGAATCAGAAAACTCCTTTTGACATGTTATACAAGTTTGCTCAAATTTTTCCAATTTTGAACTTTGGACTAGTGAACCCAAACTGCTCCAAATGCTTTCAAACTCTACATGGAGGGATTGAGGGGTATTAGTACATCCTAATGCATATATTGGACACTTATGCATTCATTAAACACATTCATGGATCACATTTATCATGAAGGAAAGAAGGGGAAAAACACTAGTGAATTCGATGGTTAAAACCCCACTAGAGTATGACCTTTTTGGCCTCGCAAACACTATACGCAATTCCCTATTGTGATATCCCTCCTTACCTTTCCTTATTATTATGTAAAATATGCTCGGAATGACTCCGGCACACGACGCCAAACGATTCACAGGGTTAAAACAAAACCCCACCATCTAGCAATTGTCATAAGCTAACCATTTACACTAGGTTAGTACTATGAAATCTTTTATTTCTTTTGGTCGGGTGGACACCTCCAAGATATATATATTTTGGTACCTTAAGAAGAGAAAAGATTTATATATATATATAAGATATTATTTGTAATATCTTATAGGCAATGTTATTACATCTCTAAGTTATTAACTTAATGGAATAACACGAACCATTATATATATGTATGGAGTAATTAAAAATAAAGAAGATGCAACTACTTTAGTAGATTTACCCTAAAAGAGGGACTTGTGGGCATTAAAGGAAATATGCCACATCAATGGCGAATCCATTGCTGGTTGTAACTCCTTAATGACACCAATCTCCACTTCCACTTCTTTAAGTTACCTTATAAACTCTCCACTATGAGAAGAAGGCGGCATAGGGGACAAGGTAATTTATTTCGGGATTTGATTTAAGAGATTCACGGATTTTATTTGAGGCTACGTGTAGGCAGCCGGAGTTTGGATTTAGACATCTGTAAGCTCCGGAGGAAAATTAAAAAAGATTGGTCTCCCATTGGAGTACGAGTGGCTTTCGTGCTAGGTGATGGCGCCACTCAGCTATCTGATGGTAGCGGAGTTTTAGCGATCCAGCAAATGTCTCTTGAGAAAAAGACTGAACGCCATTTTAGGAGGAGGTCCTCAGTATTTGAGGGGGAGGACGATCGCTGAAAAAGGAGGAGGAGGAGAGTCGTGGTGGATGAATCGGAATTCCCTGCTATCAAGAGCGGTGGTAATTTTGTTTCTCAATGGAGAATCAATTCACACTCAGCATTGAGAATTCTGCTTGAGACGGTGACGAGGGGAAAAAAATCGAGGGTATTGAAATCATGTTTATTTTCCCCTGTGGGGAATTCGTATTTCAGCTGTGAGCATCGACGGTATGAAGGGGAAAGCGTTGCCTGCTGAATAATGGATCTATGGAAATTGAATTGGAATAGGTTCTGTGACGAAGAATGCAGGCCATCTCTCGGAGGGAAGTTAAACGATCCCGGTTGTGTGATCTCTGCGATAGGAAATCAATCTTATACCTCTGCGATTGGAAAGCTGGCATTGGAGATGCATAGTATGGTAAGACTAGAAACAGCTTTAGAAATTATGATCGGTAAGTACCTTGGTTGAAATATAAATCCCTGGGTTTAATTTTTTTTTGGTTAAGTTATATATTTTTATACAGCCTGGAAAACGTAGAGATAACTCCGATCACTTAGATCGAGTGCACATCCCGGTTGTGTGATCTCTGCGATAGGAAATCAATCTTATACCTCTGCGATTGGAAAGCTGGCATTGGAGATGCATAGTATGCCTGGAAAACGTAGAGATAACTCCGATCACTTAGATCGAGTGCAGATCCCGGTTGTGTGATCTCTGCGATAGGAAGGGCTTCCGTTTGTTTTGATATCTCTTTATATCCCGTATTATGACTGTAGGTTGGACAGGGCGATCTTGGTGAACTCTTGTATGGAAACAGAGTCGCTGGATGATCCCTATATCTGTTTCCCTGACATATATCAGTTAGTAAATGAGTCTTTTACAGTGTCGAGGTTTTCCTACGGCTGAATTCTTGATAGATCCTAGTTCAAAAATTTGAATTTGGGACGCCATCGATTGTATCCTTGTCTCACTGGTTATAAACACATGTTGAGGAGACGGAGAAATTGGGATGGTAGTCTCCCTCTAATAATGGGGGTTTTTGTAGTTATCTGTTGATATCAACGTTTGGGGTTCTCTTTTGGGGATTTAGGCGGGTTGGTAGCTCTGAGATCGGGGAATAACCCTGTATACGGAAATCCCTAGGAAATTGGATCCCCAATACCAAGCACCGATGCCAGGACAATTTATGTTTGATGTGTTATTTTTCCATTTGTTTGGACTGCACATATAGGAAGGGGGCGACTCGTACTTTAAAGCCCAATCCCTGTGGTTGTTCCATTATAAATTTTTATGCTTACTTGTGTGTGATTTCTCCCTTAAGAGATCATGGGTAGATCAAAATTACCGACCTAGATTACCGTAATAATTGTGGTTTTTGTGTGTTGTGGATTGATGCTACATCATACGAATTACATGTGGTGACTACTCCCTTAAGAGATCAGTAACTCGGGTAGATCGAGATAGTAGATCCAGTTCACAATAATAATTATGGTTTCGGTGTATTGTGTATCAATGTTGCATAATATGCTTATACATGGTGTGTTGGTTTTGTTAGTTGTTTGGTATTATTTTTTTATTCCTACCATGTAGAGTATATACTGTTCTTGTTGTGTGAATTCCTAGGATCCGTCTCACAAAGAGTGGACCGATAGGAATAGTAGTTCCCTTTTGTATATATATTGTATGTATGTGTTTAATAATTTCCAGGTCTATGTTGTACTATGACAATAGGGAATCTTAGGAAGGTATGGCTTGTAAGTCGATTTCCAAATACTAATGTCAGTATAAATTTAATGTTTTATAGATGCTGGTATTTTATTATGATTATTTAAGCTGTTAGTGATGTATGCGCAGAGTTTCTTACGGCTTTAGGATTTGATCAAAATGGGAAGGGGTGGCTTATAAGTAGTTAAACCAAGTACTATTATGTTAGGAAAGAATTGCATAAATTATCTAAGTACTACTTTATGTACATTTTGTGTGAAATAAGATTTTTAGCCTTGTATCTGTTACGGCTATTTGCTGCTTTGAAGTTATTTAGGAGGGAAATTGAGGCGTTATATATACATGGTTGAAAAGCTCTATGTGAAAGAGGCTTGACGGAAGGAGAAGGAATCTAGTTACAGCAACAATGTTTGCTCTTTGTAATCTTGTTACTCTTTGCCGAATAATAAAAGATACACACACACCTTTGTGGACTAGCCCGTGTACGGGTGAACCACGTTACTTTTGGTCTCTTGTGTATATCTTTCATATATATCCATGATGATGCATCTCAGATATTTCTTCAATTTTTGTTTACTTCCAATTTATGTATCATAAAGCATTTTACTATTATGGTGGTTGTTATTCATATCTTTCCATGAAAATGTTCTACTCAGTTTATAATCAAGTTAGTAGAGGGAAATTTGTTAAGCTGAGACAAGTGTTAGAATTCTCTTCATGCTATTACCATAAGATACGAGTTAACGAGTTGTATAATTTGATTGGGGTGCTTGTGAATTTTAAGACCTTGTGTCGACAAGTAAATAATTACAATTGAATCATTAATGTTAAAATGCTATAATGTTGTGACAAATATAGATGTTGCGTACACACTTGATCTTTTGCATAGCATTTAAAGAAGATTGGATGTTTAGAAAGTTTTAAATTTTCTCGAATTTTGGGTGCGTTACATATGGTATGTTACTTGGTGGAATGTTGCAAAGTGTTACATAGGGTTGTTTTTTTTTATCTTTATTATGTGCTGTGAAAGAAATTTTTTTAAATTCACTATCCTAACATCAATATTTGGGAGATGTTACACCTATTTTCTGTACAAAGAATTGGATTTGATTAAGGACCTCAGAGGAAACCAAAATGTAGAATGAATCAGGTTCTATGATCTGCTATTAGTGCCATAAAACAGAATGTTGTGAGACATATAAATTGTGTAGAAATTGTAAACAATAGACATGAAATTTGTTGGACAATCTTTAATCAAAATCCCAAGGGGTCTTCACATAGTGTTTTGGTCATAAAAATTAGATAATATGAATATCTAAACATCAATAAAAACTCATAGAAATTATGATGTAAAACATATAAAAACTAATCCAAAAACTCCATGTGAAGATAGAGGGGAAACTAGCTCGAAGCAATAGTTTAGTTGGAATTTTTACAAGAAAGGCATGGAATTTTGAGCCATGGATCCAATGTGAAGCTCATTAAAGTGATATAGATCATATTACATAACCATGGAATCAATAAATAATCCTCCACAAAGTTTACACAGCTATGACTGTGCCATCAATAGTAGAACATGGACATTGAGAGAAAATTGAGAGAAGATATAGTAGATGAACTCGAAATGAAAGGGGAATTGAACCTACATAAAAACACCTTATTAAGATCTAATAAGATGTATCAATGGCCTCTCCTCCAACCAACTTGGACATGTATCTTTCACCTTTGAAATTGGTTCAATCGCAGGGAGGATGAACATTCACCGTGCAAGGACAAGCTAAGCTCTCCAAGAGTGCAAATGAAAAATGACAAAAAAAATGACCAAAAAAATGACCCGATTTTACTTTCTCTTGTTTCAATAACCTCCTTGGCCTCCTTTTCCTCCAAGAAACTCAAATTTCCCTCCTCTTGGTTCATTAACTTGAATTAGTGTTAATCTTGGTTGTTACATTAAACCAAGTGACACTTGGCCTTATTTTGATTGATATCCTTCATGAATTTAGACTTGGAATCCTTCATGAAGCTTCCTTGGTCCCCACACACTTGATGAACCCTCTTTGGTCCATTTTTAGCTCTTACAAGTCATAAATGTCATAGAATACTATCATAATAATTGTAAGAGAATCTGTCATAAGTGTCATAAGGTGTCATAGAGTTGTCATAGAGCTTGTCATTGACTAAAAATATCCCTATGACTTTTCACCTTCCCCATGGGAGTTACTTATCCCTCCAAATTCGAATTGGAGGATGGTTCCATGTGTGAAGGATGAATATTTCCTCATGTGGACACCACATATCCACTTATGCACCCCCAAGCACAACTAGGACCCCATGCCACTTCATTTTGGAGCAATTAACGATTTTTCCATAATTTATTGACCTATTTTCCACCATCAATTTTGAATTTTGAATTTCCATGAGAACTATAGGCCTTGGGGTTCAATATCAATATTTTAATTTTCCCACATAACCCTTAGGAATTCGATAGGCCAACTTAATTGTTTGTATGAAAATTATTTAATTGGGGACATTACAAATAAACAGATGTTGGCTTTGTGCACTCGCTAGGAGCACCATATTGGGTGTAGTTGGGCACAAGACAACCGAGTGCACGTGGATACACCTTAATGGAAGTGTAACATCCCAGAAAAATCACAAAAATTTAAAACTTTTTGACGTGACAATTAATGCCTATTTAATGTGTGTGGAATAGAATCAATGCATAAAAGGTTATTTTGTTGTACTAAGTACCATGCTGGTTTATAATATAAGATTTGCGAATAGATGATTAACGCTTATGTCTTGATGTTATTCATGCTCAGTTGTACTATTGCAAATTTCTATCGTTGTTATTATGATTTATGAATCAACAATCTTTGACTAATGTGCTTTTGTTGATTGATGAAGGGGTCCTACGGACGCCCCGAGGCTTACTTAGGATTTGTGCTAAAGCATGTGAATTCGTACTTGTGATAGTTTACAAGTAAGGATTAAAGTTGCGACAAGTTACCAAACAGTTTTTCAGTAACTTCTTTGGAAATAATCGAAGAGATAAAACTTTGGGCATTCTACCAGGTGATAATCTTGGTTCGAGGCAAAAATCGTTCAAGATAAAGACATCTAAACATGATTGTTGATGCAAACCGTGCATCTTAATTTCTGTAAATTATAAGCTTGTGTTTGATTCAAAGAAGATCTGTATCGATCGTGTCTCCATTTTAAACTCAGAATTATATATGGTTTTCATTTAATTTTCATGTTGAACTGTACATGAATGTCTATCTTTTGCCTCCATAGCAATTTGTAGAAATTCTATGTATGAATGATTAATAATTTTCCTAGGGACTAAACCCTTCGTTGATGGTGGTAATTTGAATTATTGACATGTCTTTTATTTCACTACACATTAGGGTGTATGTGTGTGTAATTTCTTAGATTATATCTCTAATCTATTTGCAAGGTGTATTGAAACATTATCAAACTATTATAATATAACTTTATGTATTATGTGTTGTGTGCATTAGTGTGATCCTATGTGATACTATGCAACTCTAGCGAACTATCCAAACCTTTAACAATGTCGTGACAGGGTGGTGTATCACGAATTTACTATATACATTATCCACATTGTATTTAATACTATGATGCGAATGTTAATATGCCACAGGCTCGCAGATATAAACGTTTCCTATACGTTGAATGCATACAACCGTCGAGATAGTGGAGTTCCACCATGGATGGCATAGTAAGCTTTGGGTAGGTGATAGTTTTGTAGTGTTACAGTTCTGTGATGAGTTGTATTTTAACAATGGTTCAAGTGTTTCCGAGCTGGCTCTTTCGTGGATGTGGAAATGATAACTCAATTAATGTGGTAGGTTGCTTGGAGTTTCATGAAACTAACCAGTGATCTCCACTGTTGATCTGGAAGGGTTTTGATGGATGAGGGTTGAACCCTACCTCCGTTACATTCAATGTGTTTATTGTGATCTTTGGCATTTGATAGTGGTGGTTCTACGTTTGGCCGATAGGTTGAGGTTTTGTAGGGTTATCGTTTTGCATTCCAGAGGTATGATGCCTGCATTTTGAACTTGTGACCTGTGAAGGGTTTAAGAGCTGAACTATCCAGGTTTTTACAGTGGTAATTTGTCACAGTTGGGAGCTTAAAGTCTATCTTTCATATGGTTCGATAATCTGACCTCTTGAGGGTTTTCTTTTAACACTGGGTTCAAGGTGAGAGGCCAGGTCCTGATCATGGTTGACACAGGTCTCGTATCTATTTAACTGTTTAAATAGTTGATAGCTCAGTGTGGTTTCCTTCTATATCGGTGTCCGACGGTGTAAGAGTTTACAGTTGCAATTTGCACCTGTCTGACGTTTAATGCTGCTGCAAGCCATCGTTTAAAAGGTAATGTGCTTCGAAAATTTCACTGTAACTTTCATACACGACTGCTAACACAGTAATGGTTGTTCGAATTCGATACTGTAATCATTCTTTTAAGGGATACTGTTTTTAACCATGTCTCCATTGTATTTGTAGGTGTAATGTTTAGTGGCTTCTCCAGTCTGGGCATTGAAGGATGCTGCGACTACACCGACTGGTAAGCCTCAGAGGTTGCCTTGAAACTCTGGTTATATGGAAGTAATGGCCAACATGTGTTTGTTCTGTGGTCTTTGTGTTTATCTCGGAGAGTTTGTACTTCATCAGATTAGGGTTTGTAAAAATGTAAAAGGATTTGGGGAGGATAATTTCCTCGACCCAAAAGGCACGAGTTTGTTATGTTTGTAACTATTGTGTGAAATTGTTCTCTCTCATCGACTTGGATAATGTAATAAGTTATGTGTTTTCAAGAATGATGGTATATGTTTGATGAATATGGAAGGTTTCGACCTGTATGTAGTTCGTCTATTTTGTAAACATGATGCTGCGTTTTACTCTTATGAAAATTTCCAGGGTTAGGGTTTGTCTTCGTTTTGGAATGTATAGTTTTAATGTTTCTCTCTTCGATATGATCTCAGCATCAAACTGGTGTTTTCTATATCTGTTTAGAATTTTCCTACATACATTATGGTAACTAAATCCTAGAGATGATACTTAGGAATTTAACTATTCGACCTACAGGAACGATTATGGTGTAACTGTTTGGTTTTGACTCTGCTCCTTGATATGATAACGGCATCTAAACTTGCCCTTCTTATTACTTCTGTTTGGCTTGTTCTACCGTCAATATAATAAAAGAAATCTTGAAAGAAGACACAGGAATGTTGTTTAGTTCGATTCGACAGGGTGAATGAAAACTTGTGTACTAGTAATGAAATATATGATGTGTTGTTTAAGTTTCTCCTTCAATAGTTAATCGACAACTAGCTATGTGCCAAGGGTTTAAGATACTAAGTTTAAAATGGCTTTTTAAAAAAAAAATTGTTGGTTGCATGCCGAGAGATAATAATACTATTATGGTTATAGAATGAATAGAGAATTGTTTGGATTGAAAGGGTATTACCCTTGGTCGAATAACCAGAACGATGATTGTGATTTGATTTTTATTACTAGAATAAAGAAATGATATGCTAGTTTGGTGTTATGAGGGTTGTGAATGGATTGATAGGGTTTAGGGTTTTTCTGTTGCATGTTTGGAAAATATTTATAGAATTAAAATAGACTTTGTTTGCTTGTCTATCCTGTATGTACAATAGTGAAAATAACAATAGACTATAGTAAAAGTTTTAAAAAGGAAAACTATGGAAACTATAAACCCTGAATTGAAACTTGAAAATAACGTATTAGTTCTCTACGATGAGATTATGCAATCTTCTTAATTTATGTATCAGCAATGATTTCAATAATAAATATAAATCACAGTAATAATATTTAAGACAATAAAATTCTATTTGATGAAGTAAAAACAATACTGTAACAAAATACAGTAATCAATATTAATTACTAACAGTTGGAAAATTAACAATTTATACAGAGTTGTTCTTTTCATCATCTTGGGCAAATTGCCTATGATATCTATCTATCTTAATTTGTCTCTGTACTGGAGTACGATGCAGTTCCTATAGCATGGGGAAAAATGCAGAGAATATTTATTTGATTCATCATTTCGATTCATAATTTTAACTTGGTTCAGAAAACTAAAAATAGGGATATCTAAACCAGAACACATTCTATAAATAAAAATTAAATACTTGCGAATAAACATTTTTAACTATTTAATAATAGATAAGCAAATAGAACCTGTAGATGAAGATAGGGCCGACAAACACCTAACGTGGCCTGTTCCTCCCAACCTATTCTAGAAGAAGCAACACAACTACTGGCTTCTTGTGAACCCCCGAGCCTGATTACTGAACCACTAAATGGATGGAATCTGTGTAGAAGCAAGGCACTCAAAATGCCTTCAGCACTCAGCATCAACCTCCTGTAATAACATGCCTTCAGCACTCAACATCAACCTTTTGAACTCAATAAGAGTTTGGCAGACTCACAACATGATCAACAACATAGCATATCCTCTCATCAAATCTCTTGGGTGCAAACACAGCAAAACCCCAACGTAAATTTCCTTGTTAGGAAAAGTGATGAACCTCAATTCAAAATTTGATGGCTATTATATAGACTTCCTCAGTCTTTAGTGGTCAGTTTAGAATAAATGAGACTCAAGCTCGAGTCCCATCTTTCAGGGCACTATGATCACATTTCAAGGGAGTTGTCCCATAGCAATAGCTAGTTAGTTGCATCGTGATGCTGCCACTTGTCCATTGCCTTCTACCCCATATTCCATTCCAACTAGTGGGTTAGTAACCACTCTTTCAACAGTCCTCTTAGGTGTTTGTATCATATTTTATATATTTAATAATAATATATTGTGCAAATTATAGTCATCCTTGGACACCTGTCCGACATAAAACTTTACAATAAAATTTATCATAATGTTTTCTAACAAAAAATGTTTTCCAGCAAAAAGGGTATGTTACAAACACCCCCACTGAAGCTCAACATCGTCCTTGATGTTACTTATTCATCATTAAGTTCCTCATGGAATAGAATTGGACATGTTGCGCGCATATTACTTTACAATTCCCAAGTAGCCTCATCAGGGATAAGGTGCTTCCATTGCAGCTTTACCTGCCCTATGGTACAATTCTGATGCATAATTTCCCTCCGGCCGAGAATATAATCCGGTTCCACCGTAAAATATCTTTCGGGTTCCACCTGTATGTCATTCCAATTCAGCACATGAGTAGCATCGTGCACATACTTCTTTAAAACAAAAATGTGAAAAACATTATGGATTTTGAAATTATATGGTAATGCCAATTGATATGCAATAGCTCCTATCCTTGATAGGATTTCGAATGGTCCACAATACCTTGGTGCTAGTTTAGCACAACTCCCAAGCTTCAAAGAAATTTTCTTGGGTTTTATCTTTATAAAAACATGGTCTCCTACCTGAAATTCTCTTTCAATGCTTTTCAAATCAGCATAGCCTTTCTGTCGATCTTAGCCAACCTTTAAGTTACCTTGAACTTCTTTCACTGTTAGCTCCATTTCTTTCAATAAATATGGTCATAACATTAATCTATCTACAGGGTTATCCCAATAAATAGGAGTACAACATTTTCTTCCATACAAAATTTCAAATGGACTTAACTTAGCAGATGCTTGATAATTATTGTTGTAGGCAAATTCTGCTAAATGTAAGAAATCTTCCCACTTAGATGGCTGATCTTTAACATACAATATTAACATGTTTTCTAAAATCTGATTTACCCTTTCTATTTGACCATCAGTTTGTGGGTGGAAAGAAGTGTTGAAATTTAGTTTAGTATTTAACCCTTTAAACAGTGCTGTCCAAAAATTTCCGGTGAACTTCGAGTCCTGGTCTGAAATAATTACCTTTGGAATTTCGTGTAAGCGAAAAATTTGCTTCATGAAAACATCTGCAATGTTAGAAGCCTTGAAAGTAGTTTTAATAGGAATAAAATGAGTAGATTTTCTAAGTTTATCAACAACAACCATGATTGAGTCATTCTGCTTCTGATTTTTAGGCAAACCTGTAATAAAATCAATGCTTATAATTTCCCATTTCCATTCTGGAATTGGTAAGGGCTGCAATAGCCTAGCTGGATGTTGATGCTCAATTTTAATAGTCTGACATGCAAAACATCTAGCTATATATTCAGCAACTTCATTCTTCATGTTGAGCCAAAAATAGTCTTTCGTTAACATAGTTATGATTTTCTGATAACCAGGATGTCCTGAATAAGGACTCTTGTTAACTTCATCCAAAATCAACAACTTCACTTTCGAAATATTAGGTACATAAATTCCGTTTTTATATGTTAAGAAGCCTTTTTTCACTAATACTATAATCTGTTATAAAATTTTCAGATGAATTTTTCAGCCACTTTATCGTGTAATTTTTGGTAAACTTCACCTTGCTTAATTCCTTCTTCAATCTGATTTTCTAGATCAGTCTTAATAGTACTGATTGCTGCCACAAAAATTAATCTAGCATTTCTGCTCAAAGCATCAACAACCTTATTCTCTTTTCCATTAATGTGATGAATCTCAAAATCGTACTCGCTAAGGAAAGCTAACAACCTAGCTTGCCTTGCGTTAAGATTTGTTTGATCCAATAAATACTGTAAGCCCTTATTATCAGTCATTAAAATGAATTTTATTCTGAACAAGTGATGGCGCCACATTTTTAATGCATGTATCACGGCTACCAACTCAAGATCATAGGTTGCATAATTCTTTTCATGTATTTTTAACTTCCTTGACTCAAAAGCAATTGCATGACCTTCCTGACTTAAGACCCCTTGAAGTCCATTATTGTATGCATCCGTGTATACGATGAAATCCTTAATGGGATCTACAATTTTTAAGATGGGTGTTGTAGTTAATAGCTCTTTTAACTCATTAAAACTTTCTTGACATTTTTGATCCCATACGAATTTCTTCCCTTTCTTCTGCAAAGAAGTGATGGGATTAGCAATTCTAGAGAACCCTTCAATAAACTTTCTATAATAACTAGTTATTCCCATGAATGATCATACATCATTTATGTCTTTAGGGACAGGCCATTCATTAATTGCTTTTATCTTATCAGGATCAATAGAAAAACCATCTTTAGAAATTATATGACCCAAATACTGAATTTTATCTTTATGGAAATCACATTTACTGAACTTAGCGTAAAGTTGATGTTCTCTAAGTACTTGCAAAATGATTTTTAAATGTTCATCATGCTCTTCTTTGGTTTTTGAGTAAATTAGAATATTAAATACGAATATCATTAATGAATACCACTACGAACTTATCCAAATATTTATGCAGAACGTTTTTCATTCAGCACATGAACACTGCCGGTGCGTTGGTTAGCCCAAAAGGAATAACTACGAACTCGTAGTGTCCATAACGTGTTCTGAGTGCAGTTTTGAATATGTCCTCGTGTTTCATCTGGACTTGATGATAATCTGACCTTAAATCAATTTTAGTGAATATCTCTGTTAAAATTCAATATGCTAAGACAGAAAATAGCAGCATTACATTCCATTTCACAATAATAGCATATACATGATCACTGAAGAAACAACAAGCATAGCATAAACACAAGAGACAGAGATTTATCCTGGGAAACCCTCATGGGGTAGAAAACCCAGCAAAGCTTCCTCAATATAGATGACCAGCAATATACAAAGATGCAAACCCTGAGCATAAGCTCCTTCTCCTCCATAGCAGACCTCTCCTCCACAAATGCGCCTTTCTCAAGTGAGTGAGTGTGTATAATGAGGAACACACCTCCTCTATTTATACACTACTCTGATATGTATTTTACACAAGTACACGTAGGCTCGTATTTAACCAATAGGTTAAATACCCCACTACAACTAACTGGGCCGACCCCTCTAGGGTGGTCTAATAACCCTTTGACCCACATAACACATACAGGGCCGACCCCTACTAGGGAAGTCTAATAACCCGAGTTACCACATTCCGACGGAGGAATAAACATCTCCGGATATACAATAAGATCTTCACGGAGGAATGAAACATCTCCGGAATAATAAAGTACAAATATAATATTCTTTGAAGTTACAATATCTCAACACTCCCCCTTAACGAGAAGGATATTATAACAACATCTGCACGAGCAAGGAGTCATCAACATCATACATGATACATCTATAAATCATTGGAAGCTTTCTTCAATTCATCATCATCAGTAACTTGACTAGTTACTGGAACATCAACATCGTCATCAGCATCGTCATACGATCATCAGCATCGTCATCACACGATCATCATCATCATCGTCACACGATCATCAACATCGTCATCATACGATCATCAGCATCGTCATCACACGATCAGCAGCATCGTCATCACACGATCAGCAGCATCGTCATCACATGATCAGCAGCATCGTCATCACACGATCAGCAGCATCGTCATCACATGATCAGCAGCATCATCATCACACGATCAGCAGCATCGTCATCACACGATCAGCAGCATCGTCATCACACAATCAGCAGCATCGTCATCATACAATCAGCAGCATCGTCATTACACGATCAGCAGCATCGTCATCACACAATCAGATTTACAGGATGATCAATCCTGCTCTCTTTAGGACATGAGTCCATGGATGATGCAATCCAGATCAAGTTCCAGGATGATCAATCCCTATCACAACTACAGAGCCAGCCCTGTTTCATGCTGGATGTATCACAACTACAGAGACAGCCCTGTTTCATGCTGGATGTATCACAACTACAGAGCCAGCCCTGTTTCATGCTGGATGTATCACAACTACAGAGCCAGCCCTGTTTCATGCTGGATGTATCACAACTACAGAGCCAGCCCTGTTTCATGCTGGATGTATCACAACTACAGAGCCAGCCCTGTTTCATGCTGGATGTATCACAACTACAGAGCCAGCCCTGTTTCATGCTGGATGTACCACAACTACAGAGCCAGCCCTGTTTCATGCTGGATGTATCACAACTACAGAGCCAGCCCTGTTTCATGCTGGATGTATCACAACTACAGAGCCAGCCCTGTTTCATGTTGGATGTATCACAACTACAGAGCCAGCCCTGTTTCATGCTGGATGTATCACAACTACAGAGCCAACCCTGTTTCATGCTGGATGTATCACAACTACAGAGCCATCCCTGTTTCATGCTGGATGTATCACAACTACAGAGCCAGCCCTGTTTCATGCTGGATGTATCACAACTACAAAGCCAACCCTGTTTCATGCTGGATGTATCACAACTACAGAGCCAGCCTTGTTTCATGCTGGATGTATCACAACTACAGAGCCAGCCCTGTTTCATGCTGGATGTATCACAACTACAGAGCCAGCCCTGTTTCATGCTGGATGTATCACAACTACAGAGCCAGCCCTGTTTCATGCTGGATGTAACCTAGAGTAATTCTAGGATTTGTCACGTACATTTTGAACCGAGGTCCAGGGACGATTCAGTCCTGTCGTTCAGTTATCGGAGACCTCATGTCTACGGCTCTTCTTTAGGACTGAAGTCCGGGAATGATCCAATCCCCTCACATGTTCATCAAGAACTTCATTATCGAAGACATACGTCTACGGCTCTTCTTTCGGACTGAAGTCCAGGAATGATCCAATCCCTTCACATGTTCATCAAGAACTTCATTATCGAAGACATACGTCTACGGCTCTTCTTTCGGACTGAAGTCCAGGAATGATCCAATCCCTTCACATGTTCATCAAGAACTTCATTATCGAAGACATACGTCTACGGCTCTTCTTTCGGACTGAAGTCCAGGAATGATCCAATCCCTTCACATGTTCATCAAGAACTTCATTATCGAAGACATACGTCTACGGCTCTTCTTTCGGACTGAAGTCCAGGAATGATCCAATCCCTTCACATGTTCATCAAGAACTTCATTATCGAAGACATACGTCTACGGCTCTTCTTTCGGACTGAAGTCCAGGAATGATCCAATCCCTTCACATGTTCATCAAGAACAGAACATGTATCCTCATCATCAAAACATGTATAACCACAACATGTATCATCATCATCAAAACATGTATAACCACAACATGTATCATCATCATCAAAACATGTATAACCACAATCATGTATCATCATCATCAAAACATGTATAATCACAACATGTATCATCATCATCAAAACATGTATAACCACAACATGTATCATCATCATCAAAACATGTATAATCACAACATGTATCATCACAACTAGCATGTATTCTTACTAATACATCAAACATCAAAACATGTATACATCACAATTAGCATGTATTCTTACCAATACATCAAAACATGTATGCATCACACCAAAACATGTATACATCTAGCATGTATTCTCACCAATACATCTATCATCAAAAGCATGTATAAGTAAAGCTAAGTATTCTAAGTATAAGAGTCCTAAATCTAAATATTTCTAAGTAACTGGGTGTAGAGAACAGGTTACCTCATCAACGACCTTGTTGTTTGATGAGACAATCTCATCAGTAGTGACTATACTACTCCCCCTTTCGAGGAGGGTCCTTTTGAACTACACCAAGCTTGTCTCGGAAGTATTCAAACTTCACTCGAGACAGAGGTTTGGTTGGTAACTTCTTCACTTGACGTAGAGGCTTGGTTAGTACAATGGTAACCTGTTACAAATTCAAACTTTTAGAGTTCCTTTCTGTGTCATATCTTGTTAGTTCCCTATGTTCTTTGACTTATCATGGAACACTAGATTCTATGTCATCTTGATACAACTCTAAATATCACATAGGATCTCAGTTGGTTCTATCTCTAAGTCAAACAATCCTAAAGCCAAGCTTCTTCACAACTAGCAGAGCAAGCAGCCATATATTCCGCTTGTGCTGAGAGTCACACTAGACTTCTTCTAGCTAAACCACGAGATCATGGCTAATCCCAGACAATAACATCCTCTCGATGTGTTCTTCTTGTCTGATACACTTCCTACCCAAACAGAATCTGAATAGCCATCTGAAGTCATGATCTTCAAGATAGCATAGATCAAATTCTATCGTGTCCTTTATGTGCCTCATCACATACTTTGCAACTATCAGGTAAACACATCTAGTTTCCACTAGATACTAACTCAAGGTGTTCATAACAAAGCATATATCTAACCTAGTATATGTTAGATATATCAAAGACCCAATAAATGATTGTACAGAGTTATATCCACTAACTCTGATGAGTTATCCCCTAACAGCTTCAAGTTGGAATCCATAAGAGTGGCCATTCCAACACCTCAAGTCATATTTCTCATCATACTTTCCCTGGTTGAGAAATATTCCTTCTGAGCCTTGCCATACTTCCAGACTTAGGAAGTAAAGCATCAAATTGAGATCTTTCATTTTTCATTTCTGCATTGAATGATCTTCTGCATATCTATCTGTGCCATCTCTCGTTAGATGGGTCTACTGATATGAGCCTCAATATCATTCGAACTCTGTGGTGAGTTCCTTCTTGCATCCATGTCATGTGTGTATCATATTCAACCTTGTGGCAAAGGGTTGAGATCCACATCACCCATGGTGAACATTAAGCTTATCAAATTATTATCGATCCTAGGTACCTATACAAAACCTGATTCATACTTTTTCTTTAATTACACCATACTTGGAGCAAACATCTTGTCGTGATTCTCTTCCCCTTTCTAAGAGAATCTTCTAGCCATGAGCCTTCTATATTTTGTTTGATTTGTAAATCTTCTTGTTTGAACATCCACCACTTGTACGATGTCCATCATTCTTCATGACCTTTCCTACAAATCAAAATTAAGTACATGATTAGTAATACTTCATAATCATCAAAAGATAACCCATTATGCATACAGATATCATTTACATAGTGATGCAACTATTTTGACCAATACTTTGGCACAACACTTTCCCATATCCTGTATGCATACAGTGGCTATCTAGATGCCTTCCATCTCTACCAGAACATACTATCGAGAGTGTGCACAACTCTCAGCATGTCAGCAAGGAGGTTTCATTCTAGACAAGCAACAATGGAATGTTTGTCCAAACATATGCACATTAGTTGTATACTGTTTAATGCTCTATGAATGCTTACACTCAGCATTATATATTCTAGGAATACAAATATGCATGCAGGCAATATCATTACTATTTCAAATAGCAACTCAAATACTTATCTTTTATGTTTGTGTGGCTGCCTCCCGCTTGATCTTCTGTATGTCTTTTGAACTTCTATTCATTCTGTACCACTGTGCATGCTCAAGAGTCATCCTCATGATCTCATACACAAACATACACTCATTAGTATATTCTAAATGCTATCAAAACTAAATAATCTTGAAAATGTATAGTCATGATTATAGTTAATAAACATTAGTATTCAAGATTTCAGGGAAGTCTTCTTTTACTCATGCATATCATTGATAAAAGATATAATATGCATAATCCCTTGATTACTAACTTTATGAATAAGCATAACCAATCATTCCAAGTATACTTATATAAGGGATCCTAACACAAGATAAGATTCATGGGAAACATACCTGGATTAGTATACCTACTTGGTTATGTACAACATACCTAAACAATCTCTTCAATGATTTAGAGATCCTGAGCTAGAACCTGCATGTCTCATAGGTTAAGCATAATATAACAAAGTCATACATACCTCGTAAGTAGAACAAAGATTATGGATGAGTCTTTGTCTTCATGTTTTCATGGTCATGGAGCCTGATTTGTCTTTTGTGATGTACCTGTATCTTGTTAGCAGACATCCTCAACCTCACACAACACCATAATGCATTAGTACAATCATAAGTGTCAACACCCTAACCAATGAATATCTTCTATCATGCATTCATAATTTTGTTAAAGTGATACAACAAATCTAAAATCAAGATTGTACTAACTGTAATAACATGAAGACAAACATACCATAAACTTAATCATGAACAAATCTCAAAACATACCTCGATGAGTCATACCTATCGAGATCGCTTGTAATCTCCTTATGTAAAGCCTTAGCCTCATCTCCCTCTGAAACATGAACTCCTTCACTTATGTAGGTGACCAATCCATCTTCTTCTAGGATTAACCCTATCCACTTGATTTGCAAGAACTGGACCTGGAGCTGGATATGGGTTTGTCAGAGAAACCCCAAAAATTTAAACTTTGAATTTCAAACTTCCGAAAGGATAGAGATATGCGCCTTGATGAGCTGATCAAACTGATATATTCAGAATTTGAAAACTGCAAAGTTTTACTCCTCAATTTTGCCTTTGAAACTTTCGGATTCACTGGACGTGACCCTGAACTGGGGTTTGATGAAGCCCACTCTTTTGCCCCATCAAAAGGTTTTATCCAAATCTCTAAGCTTCTATTTTTCTGAGGAGCTTCCAGCCGTGGTCACAGATTTCAAAAATTCCCATTTTTACAGAAGCCCTAATTTTCCGTTTTTCTGATCAAAGTCCCGAACTAGGGTCTAATCAAGCCCGGCCTTCTGCCCAACCAAAAATTCTGATCTTGGTCTCTAAATTTCTATTTTGATGAGTAGCATCTAGCCGTGGTCTCCGATTACAAAAATTCCAACTTTCTCCAAAGCCCTAAATTCCGGAAGTCATGAATGAAGGTACCAAAAAATAATTCTGTTTTGACAGAAATATGTACCTGATTGTTTCTGGTGTAACTCTGAAATTTTTGATCCACGGGGTCTGAAAAAGTTTCCTGAGATAGCCTGACCTGTTATCTTTCCATCCTGATAGGTCTGACCTCAATTGGATTCTCTGAGAGAGAGTTATGCCAAATGTCGCAACGTGACCTGTTTTGGGAAAATACAGGAGAGCGAACTTGTACGGCGTGCCACGTGTCACTGTTTGACCTTCGGCCTCTGAAAAAGTTTTCTGAGATAGCTAGGCCTGTTATCTTTCCATCCTGACAGGTCTGACCTCAATTGGATTTTCTGAGAGAGAGTTATGCCAAGTGTCGCAACGTGACCTGTTTATGGGATAATACAGGAGAGCGCACTTGTACGGAGTGCCACGTGTCACTGGTTCAACTGCAGCCTCTGAAAACGTTTTCTCAGATAGTGCAGACTGTTTAATACCTGTCACTTTTTACGAAATTTCATTTGGAGCTTCCTAGCCCAAGATATGACCTTTTTCCCAAGGTCACCTGATTTTGACTCAGATCTGGAAGAGGCAGAAACCCTATATTGTACAGATCATAAATCACAAAGTACAACGAATTAGAGGTTGTCCTTTGGACACAAGGTACCTGGAGATTTTAGATTTGTCCTGTAACAATTTAAGATCCGAAAACTTCGCCAAAACGGATTTATAGCGAAAGTGCTACGATGACTGGTTTTTGCTATGTAAAACCCTAACCTTCAAATTGTCGTAAGTAAAGCAAGTGTCTTTAGTGCCATACCTTGTCTTCCTTCAGGTTAGCTCTGATACCATGTTAAAATTCAATATGCTAAGACAGAAAATAGCAGCATTACATTCCATTTCACAATAATAGCATATACAGGATCACTGAAGAAACAACAAGCATAGCATAAACACAAGAGACAGAGATTTATCCTGGGAAACCCTCATGGGGTAGAAAACCCAGCAAAGCTTCCTCAATATAGATGACCAGCAATATACAAAGATGCAAACCCTGAGCATAAGCTCCTTCTCCTCCATAGCAGACCTCTCCTCCACAAATGCGCCTTTCTCAAGTGAGTGAGTGTGTATAATGAGGAACACACCTCCTCTATTTATACACTACTCTGATATGTATTTTACACAAGTACACGTAGGCTCGTATTTAACAGATAGGTTAAATACCCCACTACAACTAACTGGGCCGACCCCTCTAGGGTGGTCTAATAACCCTTTGACCCACATAACACATACAGGGCCGACCCCTACTAGGGAAGTCTAATAACCCGAGTTACCACATTCCGACGGAGGAATAAACATCTCCGGATATACAATAAGATCTTCACGGAGGAATGAAACATCTCCGGAATAATAAAGTACAAATATAATATTCTTTGAAGTTACAATATCTCAACAATCTCTACTCCGCATACTTGATCAAATAGATCATCTATGCGGGGTAAGGGAAATCGGTTCTTAATTGTCATTTTATTAAGTTGATGGTAATCAATGCACAAACTCATGGTACCATTTTTCTTTTTAACAAAAATTACTGGTGCTCCCTAAGGAGACACACTGGGCCTTATGTAGTTTTTATCTATTAATTCTTTCAGCTGAGATTTTAACTCATTTAACTCCAGAATATTCATCCTATAGGGAGCCTTCGAGTTTGGTACCGCATCGGGTACTAACTCAATGGTGAAATCAAGTTCCCTTTTCGGAGGTGATCCTGGAATTTATTTCGGGAATACGTCAGAAAAGTCCCTAAGGATGGGAATATCCTCTAGTTTTAACTTGTCTTCTTTAGATGTACACTCGTCATTAATGACATTAACAACAAACATTTTATGGCCTTTTCTAGTAGCTCTCTTTACTTGTAGAGCAGAAATATGCCTTACTGAAATCTTCCTATAAATTCCTTTTACTGTTTCTGAATTACCTTCATTATTTACGCATGTAAAAGATTTGTCATAACAATTCAGCAAAACTCTATGTTGTTCAAGCCAGTCGATACCAATCAACAAATCATATGACCCTAAGGGTAAAACATTCAGATTAATTTGCGTTTTCAACTGACTTAAAAATACTTCACAATCCTTGACATAATCTGTAACCTTTCTTTTAGTTCCTGTTGCAAGCTGAACTACCATGCATTATCAAATTTCTCTATTTTTAACTTGTAGTGGTTTACTAAAGTAGGTGAAATATAACTCAAATTTGCACCTGGATCTATTAGAATAGAAATAGACTCGTTTTGTATCATTCCCTCAATTTCGACAATGGATGTTTGATGTTCCGCTTGACTGTTCTCCAGTCATCCATTTATCCTCGACATTTCTCTTGCGATATCTCCAACTGTAGGTTTTACTTGCATAGTGTGAATATTGTTGGCTGTCCTCTTGTTTCGTGGGAATTTGCTCTTTTATGTGGTCCTCCACATTCATAGCACTTCATGGGTCCTTTCTGTTCAGCATACCTGTTGTTATTATTATTGTTATTGCTGTGATTATTATTGTTAGGTACGTTTCTTTCCGCAGTAAAGTTCTGAGATGCATTATTCCGGTAATTATTAAGAAATTTTCTGTTATTAAATTTTTTCTTAAAATCTTCAGAATTATGATTAAAATTCTTCTTTTTATAGTCAAACTGATTAGTCTTACTGCTCTTCCAGCCAGCCGTTCCTTCTCTTTTCCTGTTTTGATCAAAACAAAAATTTGACTTCCTCATGGCCTCTTCCAAAGTGGAAGGATTATCATACTCAATACGGTGTTTTATATTAAAAGGTAGACAACTGAGAAACCTTTATACTTTAGGATTTTCCTCGACCATATAGGGCACATACCTCAGCAAGCTAAGGAACTTGTTGCATAGTTCTTTCATGTTCATTGCACCCAACTTTAAATCGTAAAACTCCTTTGACTTATCTTCAAAGTATTGTTCTGACAAAAACTTCTTTTTAAACAAACTTTTAAACATATTCCAAGATACTTCTTTTTCTTTTATACTTTTGATTCTTTTAAGATCCTTCCACCAAATATCTGTCTTTCCGGTCAGATTGTAAATAGCCATCTTGGCTTTCAGTTGAGAAGAGTAGTTGTAAATATTAAAGTACTTCTTCATTCCAGACAGCCAAGCCTCTGCTGTCTCACCTTTCTCACTTTCGCCATTAAAGGTGGGTGGCTTAATCTTTTTAAATTCACTAGTAATCTGTTCATGATGTTTATGTTTTCTATTTTTAGAGCAGCATTCACTGTTCCTTTTATCTTTTCTCGTCTTCTTATGCTTATGTTGGTGGTACATTGTTTCAGAATCAGCCTTCAATTCTGATTTTTTGCCTCTTTCATCACTATGACAATTTCCTTTTAAATTCTGTTGTAACTCTTCCTGTACCTTAAGGATCTGTTCATTTTCTTCTTTAACAGCTTTTAACTCAAATTTTAAATCTTGTACGGTGCTTAAAATTTCAGAAGACTGCTTGTTTATTCAACATAAATTCCTTCATAATTGTCATTATAAATGCATTCATTACGAGGAGATCTGTCCTTTGCTGATTCTTTTGGTATTTCCATACTTGCAATTTAAAGGTCAATCTGTTCTGTGCAAAAATAAAATTGAATTGCAAAAGTTAGTAAAATAAACTTTCTTATTTGTTTTTTGTTTGTGCGCATGAGCCTAAATGAGGCCTAGAGTTTGAACTTGCGCTCTGATACCACACGTAACATCCCAGAAAAATAACAAAAATTTAAAAATTTTCGACATGACAATTAATGCCTTTTTAATGTGTGCGGAATAGAATATGTGCATAAAAGTTTATTTTGCTGTACTAAGTACCATGCTGGTTTATAATATAAGATTTGCGACTAGATGATTAACATTTATGTCTTGATGTTATTTATGCTCAGTTGTACTATTTCAAACTTCTATTGTTGTTGTTATGATTTATGAATCAGCTATCTTTGACTAATGTGCTTTTGTTGATTGATGAAGGGGTCCTACGGACGCCCCGAGGCTTACTTAGCATTTGTGCTAAAGCATGTGAATTCATACTTGTGACAGTTTACAGGTAAGGATTAAAGTTGCAACAAGTGACCAAACAATTTTTCAGTAACTTCTTTGGAAATAATTGAAGAGATAAAACTTTGGGCATTCTACCGGGTGAGAATCTTGGTTCGAGACTAAAATTGTTCAAGATAAAGACATCTAAATATGATTGTTGATGCAAACCGTGCATCTTAATTTCTATAAATTATAAGCTTCTGTTTGATTTAAAGAATATCTGTATCGATCGTGTCTCCATTTTATACTGAGAATTATATATGGTTTTCATTTAAGTTTCATGTTGAACTGTACATGAATGCCTATCTTTTCCCTCCATAGCAATTTGTAGAAATTCTATGTATGAATGATTAATAATTTTCCTAGGGACTAAACCCTTCATTGATGGTGATAATTTGAATTATTGACATGTCTTTTATTTCACTACACATTAGAGTGTATGTGTGTGTAATTTCTTAGATTATATCTCTAATCTATTTGCAAGGTGTATTGAAACATTATCAAACTATTATAATATAACTTTATGTATTATGTGTTGTGCGCATTAGTGTGATCCTATGTGATACTATGCAACTCTAGCGAACTATCCAAACCTTTAACAATGTCATGACAGGGTGGTGTATCATGACTTTACTATATACATTATACACATTGTATTTAATACTATGATGTGAACGTTAATATGCCACAGGTTGGCAGATATAAATGTTGCCTATACATTGAATGCATACAACCATTGAGATAGTGGAGTGCCACCGTGGATGGCATAGTAAGCTTTGGGAATGTGATAGTTTCGTAGTGTAACAGTTCTATGATGAGTTGTATTTTAACAATGGTTCAAGTGTTGCCGAGTTGGCTCCTTCGTGGCTGTTGAAATGATAACTCAATTAATGTGGTAGGTTGCTTGGATTTTCGTGAAACTAACTGGTGATCTCCACCGTTGATCTGGCAGGGTTTTGATGGATGAGGGTTAAACCCTACCTCCATTACATTCAATGTGTTTATTGTGATCTTTTGCATTTGATAGTGGTGGTTCTGCGTCTGGCCGATAGGCTGAGGGTTTGTAGGGTTATCGTTTTGCATTCCAGAGGCATGACGCCTGTGTTTTGAACTCGTGACCTATGAAGGGTTTAAGAGCCGAACTCTCTAGGTTTTTACAGTGGTAATTTGTCACGGTTGGAAGCTTAAAGTCTATCTTTGATATGGTTCGATAATCAGACATGTTGAGGGTTTTTCTTTTAACACTGGGTTCAAGGTGAGAGGCCAAGTCCTCATCATGGTTGATACATGTCTCCGCTCTGTTTAACTATTTAAATAGTTGATATCTCAGTGTGGTTTCCTTCTATATTGGCGTCTGATGGTGTAAGAGTTTACAGTTGCAGTTTGCACTTGTCTGACGTTTAATGCTGCTGCAAGCCATCGTTTAAAAGGTAATGTGCTTCGAAAATTTCACTGTAAATTCCATCCACGAGTGCTAACACAGTAATGGTTGTTCGAATTTGATACTGTAATCATTCTGTTAAGGGATACTGTTTTTAACCACATCTCCATTGTATTTGCAGGTGTAATGTTTAGTGGCTTCTCCAGTCTGGGCTTTGAAGGATGCTACGGCTACACCAACCAGTAAGACTCGGAGGTTGCCTTGAAACTATGGTTATATGGATGTAATGGCCAACATGTGTTTGTTCTGTGGTCTTTGTGTTTATCTCAGAGAGTTTGTACTTTATCATATTAGGGTTTGTAAAAATGTAAAAGGATTTGGGGAGGATAATTTCCTCGACCCAAAAGGCATGAGCCTGTTATGGTTGTAACTGTTGTGTGAAGTTGTTCTCTCTCACAGACTTGGATAATGTAATAAGTTATGTGTTTTCAAGAACGATGGTAGATGTTTGATGAATATGGAAGGTTTCGACCTTTGTGTAGTTCGTCTATTTTGTAAACATGATGCTGTGTTTTACTCTTATGAAAATTTCAAGGGTTAGGGTTTGTCTTCGTTTTGGAATGTATAGTTTTGATGTTGCTCTTCGATATGATATTGGAATCAAACTGGTGTTTTCTATATCTGTTTAGAATTTTCCTACAAACATTATGGTAACTGAATCCTGGTGATGATACTTATGAATTTAACGATTCGGCCTACAGGAACGATTATGGTGTAACTGTTTGGTTTTGAGTTTGCTCCTTGATATGATAACGACATCTAAACTTGCCCTTCTTATTACGTCTGTTTGGCTTGTTTTACTGTCAATATAATAAAAGAAATCTTGAAATAAAACACAGGAATGTTGTTTAGTTCGATTCGACAGGGTGAATGAAAACTTGTGTACTTTGTTTACAGGTAATGAAATATACGATGCGTTGTTTAAGTTTCTCCTTCAATAATTAACTGACAACTGGCTATGTGCCAAGGGTTTAAGATACTAAGTTTCAAATGGTTTTTTAAAAAAAAAATTGTTGGCTACATGCCGAGAGATAATAATACTATTATGGTTATAGAATGAATAGATAACTTTTTCGATTGAAAGGGTATTACCCTTGGTCAAATAACCAGAATGATGATTGTGATTTGATTTTTATTACTAGAATAAAGAAATGATATGCTAGTTTGGTGTTATGAGGGTTGTGAATGGATTGATAGGGTTCAAGGTTTTTCTACTGGCTGATTCCATGAAGATGGGTAACTCTTTTTGGCCAAATATCATGGTGAAAAACGTTAATTTTATCCATGTATTAAATTGAAGCCCTGGAAACTCATATTTTCCAAATGAATTTTGACATGCGGTTGAAAAACGAAATGTAGAGAATTATGTTGGCTTTCCAATGATATTTTTTTTGAAATATACCAATGTCATTTATCATGTTGAATTTTCATTTAATGAAAAGTGTGTACTTAAAAATTTGAAGAGCAATTAACAAGTAGATTGTGTTCGTGCATGATAATTTAATGTTAAAGTAATAACTTAAAAAAATGAAATATGTGAACATGATCTAGACAGAATGCACTAGGGCTTACATATTTTTCTTTTATGTTTTCTCGAAAATTTTTATTTATTATTATTTTTTGAAACTAACCAATGAATATTTTAGTCGCATTTTGCACACATGTGTGTTCATGCACGAAATCTTTTGATTGTTTACATAATTTGCAAAACTAAAAATACCCTTTTGAAGAGGACACGTTTATCTAGGGCTTGTGTAATTTTTCAAATTTTTCAATGTGTATTTTGAATGTTGTGATTTTATCTTTGAGCTCAATCGAAGTTGTCAACAGGGTTTTTTAGGGCAAGTTTTAGTAGAAATTAAAAAAAAAGACATATGAAGATAAAAATTCGTAAATTTTATATATTTGGATGGAGGATTCGTTGATGAATCCAATGGTATCAAGTCTGCTCATTAATGAGCATTTAATGACATGGTTTATCTATGTGGAAGGAAGAAAAAACTTTCATTCTACAGTGAAAAGGGCTCTCGACCTGTTTTTTAAGCCCTCGATCGAGCTATTTGCTCGATCGAGGGTTTTAAAATACCTCGATTGAGGGTTTTAACATACCTCGATCGAGGGTTTAGCAATACCTTGATCAGGGGTTTAGCAACATCTTGATCGAGGTATTTTAAAACCCTCGATCGAGGTATTTGCTCGATCGAGGGCCTAAAACGAGCCTTTTTATGTTTTTCAAAAGCTAGATCTAGTTTTTCAAAAGCTCAATCGAGCTTTTCAGAAGCTAGATCAAGCTTTTGAAAAGCTATATCAAGCAAAAGCCGGATCGAGCTTTTGAAAAGGTAGATCAAGCTTTTCAAAATCTAGATCGAACTTTTGAAAAGTTAGATCGAGGTCTTGTTTCAACCCTTGATTGAGGGTTTTTAAAACCCTCGATCAAAGTTTTTTAGAGCCCTCAATCGAGCTTTTAAAACCTTGACCGAGGGCTCTAAAATACCTTGATCGAGGGTCCGAAAAATAAATTTTTTCTATTCTATCCGCCAAAAATGGTGAACGATATTCATGGATTCACTCTACTGCATGTTTGGAAAACATTTACATAATTAGAATAAACTCTGGTTACTTGTCTATCCTGTATGTACGGTAGTGAAAATAAAAGTAGACTATAGTAAACTTTTAAAAAAGGAAAACTATGGAAACTATAAACCCTGAATTGAAACTTGAAAATAACATATTAGTTCTATACAATGAGATTATGCAATCTTCTTAATTTTTGTATCAGCAATGATTTCAATAATAAATATAAATCATAGTAATAATCTTTAAGACAGTAAACTTCTATTTGATGAAGTAAAAATAGTACTGTAACAAAGTATAGTAATGAATACTAATTACTAACAGTAGGAAAATTAAAAATTTATACAGAGTTGTTCTTTTCATCATCTTGGGCAAATTGCCTATCATATCTATCTATCTTAATTTGTCTCTGTACTGAAGTACAATGCAGTTCCTATAGCATGGGGAAAAATGTAGAGAATATTTATTTCATTCATCATTTCTATTCATAATTTTAACTTGGTTCAAAAAACTAAAAATAGGGATATTTAAACCAAAACACATTCTATAAATAAGAATTAAATACTTGCAAATAAGCAGTTTTAACTATTTAATAACAGATAAGCAAATAGAACCTGTAGATGAAGATAGGGTCAACAAACACCCAAGGAGGCCTGTTCCTCCCAACCTATTCTAGAAGAAGCAGCCCAACTACTGGCTTCTTGTGAACCACCGAGCCTAATTACTGAACCACTAAATGGATGGAATCTGTGTAGAAGCAAGGCACTCAAAATGCCTTCAGAACTCAGCATCAACCTCCTGTAATAACATGCCTTCGGCACTCAACATCAACCTCCTGAACTCAATAAGAGTTTGGCAGACTCACAACATGATCAACAACATAGCATATCCCCTCATCAAATCTCTTAGGTGCAAAAATAGCAAAACCTTAAGGTAAATTTCCTCGTTAGGAAAAGTGATGTACCTCATTTCAAAATTCGATGGCTATTATATAGACTGCCTAGGTCTTTAGTGGTCAGTTTGGAATAAATGAGCCTCAAGCTCCAGTGCCATCTTTCAGGGCACTATGACCACATTTCAAGGGAGTTGTCCCATACCAACAGCTAGTTAGTTGCATCATGATGCTGCCACTTGTCCATTGCCTTCTACCCCAGATTCCATTCCACCTAGTGGATCAGTAACCACTCTTTCAACAGTCCTCTTATGTGTTTGTCTCCTATTTTATTTATTTAATAATAATATATTGTGCATATTACAGTCATCCTTGGACACGTGTCCAACATAAAACTTTACAATAAAAGTTATCATAATGTTTTCTAACACAAAATGTTTTCCAGCAAAAAGGGTATGTTACAAACACCCCCACTTAAGCTCAACATCGTCCTCAATGTTGCTTATTCATGATCAAGTTCCTCATGGAATAGAAATGGATATGCTACCCACATATTACTTTCCAGTTCCCAAGTAGCCTCATCAGGGCTAAGGTGCTTCCATTGCACATTTACCTGCCCTAGGGTGCGATTTCGAAGCATAATTTCCCTCCGGTCGAGAATACAATCCAGTTCCACTTGAAAATATTCTACGGGTTCCACCTGTATGTCATTCCAATTCAGCACATGAGTAGCATTGTGCACATACTTCATGTAAGATACCCCATTAACCAACTAAAAATTCACCATCAATGATGCAAGTTGAAAATGTTTCGTCCTAAATCTTTAATCATCATCTCTTATCTCATTCGCCATTATGATGAAAAATGATAATAAATAATTAACCATTTAATCAACATATTTTCATTATTGCATTATCACAAATTTTTACCTTGCACATATTCATGGTCCTAAATACCATGTTGTGAAGATCTGTAAATATCATTTGTCTATTTCTTATCCATAAAAAAAAGTACACATACAACATCGTTCCTAACATCAAATGTTACTGTGTAACATACTCAAACAATCATATTACTATTTTAGTGAATTCTTGAATAACACTTTCTTTACCATGAACATCATCATGAAATTCTCACTCATTAATGGTGGACATAAATGTCCTCTTAAAAAGAAATAAATTTATTTCGCAATTACACGATCAACATTGAATTTGTCTTTCACAAGAAGAATAGACTTATGCATTGTCACATACCCAAGTTTCCATATTCATACATAAATGAATACCCTCATTTTTATGCAATAATTTACTAATAACAACTTCCAAGCAATAATTATCACACACTTATTTAAGGACAAGAATATGCATGAAACTCTTTCAATCGGTAATGATACATCAATGAAACATATTGAACTTTACTCACTAAGTTTCTAACATACTTTATCAACCTAGTCAGATCTTAGTCCGTTTATATAAAACCATATTTGCATATAAAAAGAAACTTAAAGGTAAACACATCTGAAATCAACAACGCACACATAAGACGAAGCCAATGTGCGTAAAAGTTTAAGAATGCATATAAGATAGAGACAAGTACTATACACATAAAGATACAATAGAAGAGGCCATTTTCAGGTGGTTCACCCAAACTCGGGCTACGTCCACAAAGAAGAGTCATATCTTTATATTAAAAAGATGTATTACAATCCACAATTGCATTTCGTAGCAATTTCTTCCACCTTTATTTAACCCAATAAAGGAAAAACTTCAAAATGCCTTCCAAGCATTTCAACCATATATCAATATATGTAAATATCTAGTTCTATCTCCCATAGAACTTAACTAGATATAACTTAGGCTTTTGCTACAATTAGCCTAACCTAGATTAAAACCAAGTGAATAATGCTACAATAAAAAGATTATAAACAGTATTATTTATACTTGTGTAAGTATTTCCGTAAGGATAAGAATACTTTTCTTCAAACCTTCACACACTTTTGTCTATACCTCTGACTTTGCAAACATTCATTTCCCCAAAGATTAATTGACCACATCCCTACTAAGGGAAAAAATGGACAAAATTAAAATGTAGATCTACACCAAGGGCATACAAACAAAAGGATCTGCAATGATCTGCAATCTAGTAATCGTTTTTAAAAAAATAAGACTCTGTTCTTTAACATCCACTATGCAGAAACAACAGATCTGCAATGATCTATAATCCAGTAATCGTTTTTACAATAAGACTCTGTTCTTTAACCTCAACTATGCAGAAACAACAGATCTGCAATGATCTAAAATCCAGTAATCGTTTTAAAAAAATAAGACTCTGTTCTTTAACATCCACTATGCAGAAACAACAGATCTGCAATGATCTACAATCCAGTAATCGTTTTTATAATAAGACTCTGTTCTTTAACCTCAACTATGCAGAAACAACAGATTTGCAATGATCTACAATCCAGTAATTTGTTTATAATAAGACTCTGTTCTTTAACCTCAACTATGCAGAAACAACAGATCTGCAATGATCTACAATCCATAAATCATTTTTTTTTTACAATAAGACACTGCGCTCTACTATAATATCCTCGCAGTAAAGAAAACTAGCATCCCCAAAACAACCATGTAACGACATTGGATGTATGACCATTACCTAATTAAGATAGAGTTCAATTAACGAATGGCTCGAACAAAGCAGCAATTGCAAAGGTTGCTAGAGTACTAACTCGGTCCATCAGAGATGGAGTTATGTACAAAATCGTCAAAGCATGGATCGCATCTTAGACAAAGGTATGGATAAAGATCCGGATACAATTAAGAATGTTTGAGATTTTGTCAACAAAACTCAGATCTATGTTTTGACAGTCTAATTCATCAATGAAACCAAGTGTTGCGACTTTATTAGCCGTCAATGACTACATCCTGGAAATTGATTTTATTAACAGCAAATAGACCTACGTTTTGACAGTCTATAATCATTATATAAAAACCAAGTACTGCGACTTCATCCGCCATTAATGAAGAGGAATCTCAATAAGAGAATCATCAATGGTAGACTCTAAGTGAACAGAGGTCAATCAAAAAGCATAGATTCCTATTAATGTTCTATACCACCGAGGTCGCAAACTAGATGGTTGTCTATTTCTAACCGAGATCCAAAAAACTCAACAAAGTATTTACAGAAACAAGATCTGAAGGCCCATACAGAGTACAAATGCATCTCTGGCCATTAGATTGATATAGACTCATGTTTCTAATGTAAACCACAGCAGAAGAAAACGCACCTGTAGTAAATCGAAGGTCGATCCACCATTACGAAAATGCTAATTAACTGTTTCAAGGTGAAACGCAATCATATAATAAAATACGTTGCAAAGTAGGAATCCTTCGGATAATCTTACCGTATCATACTTAGATGAATAGACCTACGTTCGAATCCCTCCTTGGGATGGCAAAACCGCTTCCTTCTCTTGACCACAATCGCAACCTCCTCTCCATTTGGTTTTTCCCCTCTTTTCCTTTCTGCATCCCCTTTTCATCTAACTAACCCTCATCCCTCATTCTTTCCCTCTCCCTCTCTTTGTAGAGTCCGCCACTAAAATTTAGGGAGGTTTTCCCCGCCAGATCATGGAGACCGACTCCCGTAAGATAGGCAAATAGGTTCCAAATGGTGTCGATACCCACACTATCTCCCTTCGGGATCTGTTTAACAATAAATATTAAGGAGGAATGCCTATCTCAAAGCCACGACTAACAGTTTGTGAGTAGTGGCAGGCTCAAGCTAGGCAATGATAATCTCATAAGGTATATATATATATAGTGGAAGGTATATGTATAGTGGGGGGGCATGAGAAAAACTCAAATGCTAAAAAGCTAGATGAACATGCATCCATCCTTGGCTTGGATAGAAAATGTCCAAAAGTATTTCTAAGAAAAACGCCATTTATTGTATACTTTTATTTCATACTTACTATGATGAGGCTCTATTAGGGTTTACTCATCTCAAAGAGTCTTTTCCCTTCCTTAGGTACTTCTGTATGAAAGCATTTCGCTATTTTGAGTTGGAAGTTAGTCGCTTAGTTTTATTAGGACCATTAAATAGGTAATAGTCATCTTCTTACTTAAGGATAAGTTCCATACTTAATAGTAGATGGTGCCGAGCATCCAACATCCTCAACCTATTACGACAGTACTCAGTAGTTTAAGGTCAACACGTAAACTTTCCCCTTTTATACACATACACACACACACACACACACATATATATATATTTATACACGAATACTTATTGTATACCCTAATTTATAAAGACCTATCTTATGAAGAAGTCCCTTCTTCTATCACTATTTTCCTTTTTATACATAATTACTTGGCATCAATTTGCCAGATTAAGAACACAAGGGTATCCCTAGGGATTTCCCAAATGGTTAATAGTAATAGTTAACATACTACTAACCATTAGATCTTAGGAGTCCACAATGCTCTTTGACCGGTAAGGCATTTTAGTATTTTTTTTAAGGTAAGTTCAAAATTTCTAAGTGATCTTCAGTGAAACCCAATGTATGTTCAAGCGCTCGTGGCAATAGAACTACATTAGTCATCGATTTATGGCCTACCTTCTGTAAACTTCTCCCAAAGTAGGTTCAGTTTCCCATTGTTTAGTTGTGTCACCATTGTGTACGCTCCTAAGTACTACAATTTACAACTTAGAAAGAATAAGTAAATAACAAAGCTTACGTAGTTTACTGGTGAGGCCTTTTCCTTGAGCTCCTCACCAGAATGACTACATAAATTCATTCTCCATAAACAAAAGAAAAGGGATAATAAGCAGGATGTTACATCCTTTCCCCCTTAGAATTAACACCGTCCTCGGTGTTGGCAGTCTTTTGTCTCTTCATCTTTGATCTTTACTCGATATTGAATTTTTTTTTTTTTTTTTTTTTTTGTGAGATGCTATCGTTCATAACGTGCATTTTAATGCAAAAAAATCAGATCTCCAAAATTATTCAGTAAAACTTATCATCAATTCCGTAATCAAACTCAAAACATAAACAATGAGTCCTCTTTGCAACACAACATTTGCAATTCATGGAACGTCTTTTAGTCTTTGTTTGTGCCTTTTTATCACAAGCACACATAATCCAGTGCTCCAATAATGTAGATTGTTAACTTAATCAAAACCCATCATTCTTTTCATCCAAGAAATTCTTGCCTAACACCGTAGTGCTCATACAATAACCCTTTCAGAATTTTTTTTTTTTTGCCTAACACCCCAGTGCTCACACAGCAATTCATTTGGAGATTTCTTTCCTAACACTTCAGTGCTCATGCATAAATACTTTCTCCCATGCATACTAAGCAGCGTCCTGCCTCCCGCATATGCATTTTCTTATAGTTTGCCTAGGTCTTTACAGCTCGCCGATTCCTTCGAGAATCCTAACGGCTGTCAACTCCCTGATCTCTAGGGAGTGTTTCAGTGCCCTTAATGCACCTTTACATAATTCCCCTCAAGCCTTCTCGCTTGAGTCCAGGAATCTATTTCCCCTCAAGCCTCCTCGCTTGAGTCTAGGAAAATCTCATTCAAATTCATCAATTATTTCGTCATATTACATTTTGTAACCATACAATTTCTCTGACCAATTTGGTCTAGTTCTTTATTCAACAATAATTAACAATAATAAAAGCTGCAATGTGGATCTTTCATCCTCACCCCTTTATTGTACCATGCATAATATATTAAGCCTTTGTCTTTCAACAAGTTCCACCGAGTTTTGGCCATCTTCCAAATTCAATTGTTAGTAACACTTTATATAACAAAATCAAATATTTGTAAATAAGAAAATCATTCATTCTTCATACTACAATGTCCATGCTTGATCATCTAAAGTAAACGTTTTCTCCTTCCAAAGCATAACTAACTTACTTAATAGGATTACATAATTCCTTGAACACGAAATAATATTCTTCCTATGATGACCCGTGGACATTATGATTTCTTAACCTCGAATGTTATCCTTCACCATTTCAAACACACTTCCTATTTTAGTTATACAACTTCTTTTTGTATATACTAACATCACATAGAACTAACCAATTTCCTAAAACATATTTGCATACCTTATAATGATAACCATATACCTTTGTAAGGGTGACCGCATATCTTCTTATTATAAGATCCTCATGTGTCGAGGTACCAGTTTACCTGTATCATCACATATTAGTATTACACTAAGTATCACATGAATCTATATATCCCATTTTTACCTCTTAACTGTTGTAGTGATGTGTGGGAATATAACATTCCACTCGACCACAACATTAAATGCGTTAGTCGTAAAAAAAATGTAATTAAATCATAAGAGCAATCATTCATAAAACATATGTCAATCATCACCTTGACTTGTTTTCATAAAAGCTTATACATCAATTACTGTTAAATATTACTTCTGATCTATCATGGAAATTCCATGATATTAAAGGTTTTCCTTAACTCCTAATGCGAATATAAAGCAGTCATTATAAAGACATTTTAAAATTAAAGTGTCATGTATTACCATTCCGTGGCGGTTCTAGATTTCCAATACCTTTATTCATACAACAACACATACTCACCATTAATTACATATATGCATTCATTATGTGAACAACATGATTAACTATAATTTTATCTCTTAACCAAAATAATTATTTTGACAACACATATCATGATCTCATAAAAGTATAGCTTTTATTACTACCAACCCCTTTTTTTTTACTACCACTCATAGTATCCCAACATCCATGAAGATGAGATCGTGTATTTCCATCATTTATTCTATTATTGACCCAACTTTTCCCTCGCAGTCATAGGGGAAAATTTTCAAAACTCTCTTAGTTTGCAGGTTAACGGAATCTAGACTAGAAAGTTTACACTTCTTGTGGAAGGTTAGTTTAACATAAGTAACAAACCCATAATTTCTTATTGTTATCCCTAAACAAAATGGAATTTATGTTAAGGAACAAAATATTAACATCAACATAACTATGCTTCTTAATTATTAAGGAATATTTTAAATATACCAGTTAGATATTCATTCATGTTGACTGCTTCAACTGTATGCATATTACCAGAATTTACTAGTTATGTCAACATCATAAATTTTTCATTCAAAGTGGCTTTATATATGAAAGGAACTTGACAGTTCCTAACATAATCAAAACATTAGACCATCTTCTTTAGTCAAATATTAGCATATATAATAAAAAACTTAACAGATATAAGTTGATTATATTATCTATCTGAATCTCATATTCGGAAATCCTGACGAATGGATCAATAAAATTCGATTAGTCAGAAACAACGAACAGAATGTATCAACCCTATTCTCCCATATGACATGTTTACTGAAACTGAAAGATATCCACTCCTAAGAATAACAATAAAGGAAGAGAAGGTAATAAGTATTTAAGACGAATTATCAAATCAACAGATTTAGGAGAGTTCCTCAGTTTAGCACATTCACAACTAGGATGACTTTCAATATATGAAGACTCATTCCACAAAACCTTAACCGTTATCATTCTAAAGACTATTTTCTCGTCGTCCAATGAATCTAATTGTAAACTAGGAGGATATATTCATCAGCTAATATTTACCATTAACAGATTATTCATCTCCATAATGAAACATATACTATCCTTACCTAAAAACAATGTTGCGCCATTATAATGCTGAAACATACTTACTTGTAATTCAATGACGACTTGTAAGCTACCTGTTGTCGATCCGTTGAAATGAAATTTTCTATTGCCTCTTGTGTCGCCAGTTCGACTAACTCATATATGTTTTCCCCGACTGAGCCCAAATAAGCCCGAGTGTTTGCAACCTGTGCTCTGATACCATATGTAAGATACCCCATTAACCAACTAAAAATTCACCATCAATGATGCAAGCTGAAAATGTTTCGTCCTAAATCTTTAATCATCATCTCTTATCTCATTCGCCATTATGATGAAAAATGATAATAAATAATTAACCATTTAATCAACATATTTTCATTATTGCATTATCACAAATTTTTACCTTGCACATATTCATGGTCCTAAATACCATGTTGTGAAGATCTGTAAATATCATTTGTCTATTTCTTATCCATAAAAAAAAAGTACACATACAACATCGTTCCTAACATCAAATGTTACTGTGTAACATACTCAAACAATCATATTACTATTTTAGTGAATTCTTGAATAACACTTTCTTTACCATGAACATCATCATGAAATTCTCACTCATTAATGGTGGACATAAATGTCCTCTTAAAAAGAAATATATTTATTTCGCAATTACACGATCAACATTGAATTTGTCTTTCACAAGAAGAATAGACTTATGCATTGTCACATACCCAAGTTTCCATATTCATACATAAATGAATACCCTCATTTTTATGCAATAATTTACTAATAACAACTTCCAAGCAATAATTATCACACACTTATTTAAGGACAAGAATATGCATGAAACTCTTTCAATCGGTAATGATACATCAATGAAACATATTGAACTTTACTCACTAAGTTTCTAACATACTTTATCAACCTAGTCAGATCTTAGTCCGTTTATATAAAACCATATTTGCATATAAAAAGAAACTTAAAGGTAAACACATCTGAAATCAACAACGCACACATAAGACGAAGCCAATGTGCGTAAAAGTTTAAGAATGCATATAAGATAGAGACAAGTACTATACACATAAAGATACAATAGAAGAGGCCATTTTCAGGTGGTTCACCCAAACTCGGGCTACGTCCACAAAGAAGAGTCATATCTTTATATTAAAAAGATGTATTACAATCCACAATTGCATTTTCGTAGCAATTTCTTCCACCTTTATTTAACCCAATAAAGGAAAAACTTCAAAATGCCTTCCAAGCATTTCAACCATATATCAATATATGTAAATATCTAGTTCTATCTCCCATAGAACTTAACTAGATATAACTTAGGCTTTTGCTACAATTAGCCTAACCTAGATTAAAACCAAGTGAATAATGCTACAATAAAAAGATTATAAACAGTATTATTTATACTTGTGTAAGTATTTCCGTAAGGATAAGAATACTTTTCTTCAAACCTTCACACACTTTTGTCTATACCTCTGACTTTGCAAACATTCATTTCCCCAAAGATTAATTGACCACATCCCTACTAAGGGAAAAAATGGACAAAATTAAAATGTAGATCTACACCAAGGGCATACAAACAAAAGGATCTGCAATGATCTGCAATCTAGTAATCGTTTTTAAAAAAATAAGACTCTGTTCTTTAACATCCACTATGCAGAAACAACAGATCTGCAATGATCTATAATCCAGTAATCGTTTTTACAATAAGACTCTGTTCTTTAACCTCAACTATGCAGAAACAACAGATCTGCAATGATCTAAAATCCAGTAATCGTTTTAAAAAAATAAGACTCTGTTCTCTAACATCCACTATGCAGAAACAACAGATCTGCAATGATCTACAATCCAGTAATCGTTTTTATAATAAGACTCTGTTCTTTAACCTCAACTATGCAGAAACAACAGATTTGCAATGATCTACAATCCAGTAATTTGTTTATAATAAGACTCTGTTCTTTAACCTCAACTATGCAGAAACAACAGATCTGCAATGATCTACAATCCATAAATCATTTTTTTTTTACAATAAGACACTGCGCTCTACTATAATATCCTCGCAGTAAAGAAAACTCGCATCCCCAAAACAACCATGTAACGACATTGGATGTATGACCATTACCTAATTAAGATAGAGTTCAATTAACGAATGGCTCGAACAAAGCAGCAATTGCAAAGGTTGCTAGAGTACTAACTCGGTCCATCAGAGATGGAGTTATGTACAAAATCGTCAAAGCATGGATCGCATCTTAGACAAAGGTATGGATAAAGATCCGGATACAATTAAGAATGTTTGAGATTTTGTCAACAAAACTCAGATCTATGTTTTGACAGTCTAATTCATCAATGAAACCAAGTGTTGCGACTTTATTAGCCGTCAATGACTACATCCTGGAAATTGATTTTATTAACAGCAAATAGACCTACGTTTTGACAGTCTATAATCATTATATAAAAACCAAGTACTGCGACTTCATCCGCCATTAATGAAGAGGAATCTCAATAAGAGAATCATCAATGGTAGACTCTAAGTGAACAGAGGTCAATCAAAAAGCATAGATTCCTATTAATGTTCTATACCACCGAGGTCGCAAACTAGATGGTTGTCTATTTCTAACCGAGATCCAAAAAACTCAACAAAGTATTTACAGAAACAAGATCTGAAGGCCCATACAGAGTACAAATGCATCTCTGGCCATTAGATTGATATAGACTCATGTTTCTAATGTAAACCACAGCAGAAGAAAACGCACCTGTAGTAAATCGAAGGTCAATCCACCATTACGAAAATGCTAATTAACTGTTTCAAGGTGAAACGCAATCATATAATAAAATACGTTGCAAAGTAGGAATCCTTCGGATAATCTTACCGTATCATACTCAGATGAATAGACCTACGTTCGAATCCCTCCTTGGGATGGCAAAACCGCTTCCTTCTCTTGACCACAATCGCAACCTCCTCTCCATTTGGTTTTTCCCCTCTTTTCCTTTCTGCATCCCCTTTTCATCTAACTAACCCTCATCCCTCATTCTTTCCCTCTCCCTCTCTTTGTAGAGTCCGCCACTAAAATTTAGGGAGGTTTTCCCCGCCAGATCATGGAGACCGACTCCCGTAAGATAGGCAAATAGGTTCCAAATGGTGTCGATACCCACACTATCTCCCTTCGGGATCTGTTTAACAATAAATATTAAGGAGGAATGCCTATCTCAAAGCCACGACTAACAGTTTGTGAGTAGTGGCAGGCTCAAGCTAGGCAATGATAATCTCATAAGGTATATATATATATAGTGGAAGGTATATGTATAGTGGGGGGGCATGAGAAAAACTCAAATGCTAAAAAGCTAGATGAACATGCATCCATCCTTGGCTTGGATAGAAAATGTCCAAAAGTATTTCTAAGAAAAACGCCATTTATTGTATACTTTTATTTCATACTTACTATGATGAGGCTCTATTAGGGTTTACTCATCTCAAAGAGTCTTTTCCCTTCCTTAGGTACTTCTGTATGAAAGCATTTCGCTATTTTGAGTTGGAAGTTAGTCGCTTAGTTTTATTAGGACCATTAAATAGGTAATAGTCATCTTCTTACTTAAGGATAAGTTCCATACTTAATAGTAGATGGTGCCGAGCATCCAACATCCTCAACCTATTACGACAGTACTCAGTAGTTTAAGGTCAACACGTAAACTTTCCCCTTTTATACGCATACACACACACACACACATATATATATATATTTATACACGAATACTTATTGTATACCATAATTTATAAAGACCTATCTTATGAAGAAGTCCCTTCTTCTATCACTATTTTCCTTTTCATACATAATTACTTGGCATCAGTTTGCCAGATTAAGAACACAAGGGTATCCCTAGGGATTTCCCAAATGGTTAATAGTAATAGTTAACATACTACTAACCATTAGATCTTAGGAGTCCACAATGCTCTTTGACCGGTAAGGCATTTTAGTATTTTTTTTAAGGTAAGTTCAAAATTTCTAAGTGATCTTCAGTCAAACCCAATGTATGTTCAAGCGCTCGTGGCAATAGAACTACATTAGTCATCGATTTATGGCCTACCTTCTGTAAACTTCTCCCAAAGTAGGTTCAGTTTCCCATTGTTTAGTTGTGTCACCATTGTGTACGCTCCTAAGTACTACAATTTACAACTTAGAAAGAATAAGTAAATAACAAAGCTTACGTAGTTTACTGGTGAGGCCTTTTCCTTGAGCTCCTCACCAGAATGACTACATAAATTCATTCTCCATAAACAAAAGAAAAGGGATAATAAGCAGGATGTTACACTTCATTAAAACAGAAACATGAAAAACATTATGGATTTTGAAATTTTATGGCAATGCCAATTGATATGCAACAGCTCCTATCCTTGATAGGATTTCGAATAGTCCACAATACCTTGGTGCTAGTTTAGCACAAATCCTAAGCTTCAAAGAACTTTTCTTGGGTTTTACATTTATAAAAACATGGTCTCCTACCTGAAATTCTCTTTCTGTGCATTTCAAATCAACATAGCTTTTCTGCTGATCTTGGGCAACCTTTAAATTACCTTCAACCTGTTTCACTGTTAGCTCTATTTCTTTCAATAAATTTGGTCCTAACATTAATCTGTCTACAGGGTTATTCCAAGAAATAGGAGTATAACATTTTCTTCCATACAAAATTTCAAATGGACTTAACTTAGTAGATACTTGATAATTATTGTTGTAGGCAAATTCTTCTAAATGTAAGAAATCTTCCCACTTAGATGGCTAATCTTTAACATACAATCTTAACATGTTTTCTAACATGTGATTTACCCTTTCTATTTGACCATCTGTTTTTGGGTGGAAGAAGTGCTGAAATTTAGTTTAATATTTAACCCTTTAAACAGTGCTGTCAAAAAATTTCCGGTGAACTTAGAGTCCCAGTCTGAAATAATTACCTTTGGAATTCCGTGTAAGTGAAAAATTTGCTTCATGAAAATATTTGCAATGTTAGAAGCCTTGAAAGTAGTTTTAATAGGAATGAAATGAGTAGCTTTACTAAGTTTATCAACAACAACCATGATTGAGTCATTCTGCTTCTGATTTTTAGGCAAACCTATAATAAAATCAATACTTATAATTTCTCATTTCCATTCTGGAATTGGTAAGGGCTGCAATAGCCCAGCTGGATGTTGATGCTAAGTTTTAATCGTCTGACATTCAAAAAACCTAGCTATATATTCAACAACTTCATTCTTCATGTTGGGCCAAAAATAGTCTTTCTTTAACATAGTTATCATTTTCTGATAACCAGGATGTCCTGAATAAGGACTCTTATGAACTTCATTCAAAATCAACAACTTAAATTTTGAAATATTAGGTACATAAATTCTGTTTTTATATGTTAAGAAGCCTTTTTCACTAATACTATAATTTGTTATTAAATTTTCAGATGAATTTTTCAGCCACTTTATCATGTAATTTTTGGTAAACTTCATCTTGCTTAATTCCTTCTTCGATCTGATTTTCCAGATCAGTCTTAAAAGTACCGATTGCTGCCACAAAACTTAATCTAGCATTTCTTCTCAAAGCATCAAAAACCTTATTCTCCTTTCAATTATTGTGATGAATCTCAAAATCGTACTCGCTAAGGAAAGCTAACCACCTAGCTTGCCTTGCGTTAAGATTTGTTTCATCCAATAAATACTTTAAGCTCTTATTATTAGTCATTAAAATGAATTTTCTTCCGATCAAGTGATGGCACCACATTTTTAATGCATGTATCATGGCTGCCAACTCAAGATCATAGGTTGCATAATTCTTTTCATGTATTTTTATTTTCCTTGACTCAAAAGCAATTGCATGACCTTCATGACTTCATACCCCTCCAAGTCCATCGTTGCATGCATCCGTGCATATGACGAAATCCTTATTGGGATCTGCAATTTTTAAGATGGGTGTTGTAGTTAATAACTCTTTTAACTTATTAAAACTTTCTTGATACTTTTGATGCCATACGAATTTCTTTCCTTTCTTCTGCAAAGAAGTGATGGGATTAACAATTCTAGAGAACCCTTCAATAAATTTTCTATAATAACCAGTTATTCCCATGAATGACCGTACATCAGTTACGTCTTTAGGGATAGGCCATTCATTAATTGCTTTTATTTTATTAGGATCAACAGAAATACCATCTTTAGAAATTATATGACCCAAATATTGAATTGTATCTCTATAGAAATCACATTTACTGAACTTAGTGTAAAGCTGATGTTCTCTAAGTTCGTCATGCTCTTCTTTGGTTTTTGAGTAAATCAGAATATCATCAATGAATACCACTACGAACTTATCCAAATATTTATGCAGAACGTTGTTCATTAAGCACATGAACACTGCTGGTGCATTGGTTAGCCCAAAAGGCATAACTACGAACTCGTAGTGTCCATAACACGTTCTGAATGTAGTTTTGAATATGTCCTCGTCTTTTATCTGGATTTGATGATAATTCGACCTTAAATCAATTTTAGTGAATATCTCTGCTCCGCGTACTTGATCAAATAGATCATTTATGCGGGGTAAGAGATATCAGTTTTTAATTGTCATTTTATTAAGTTGACGGTAATCAATGCACAAACGCATGGTATCGTCCTTCTTTTTAACAAAAATTACTGGTGCTCCCCAAGGAGACACACTGGGCCTTTTGTAGTTTTTATCTATTAATTCTTTCAGTTAAGATTTTAACTCATTTAACTCCAGAATATTCATCCTATAGGGAACCTTCGAGTTTGGTACCGCACCAGGTACTAACTCAATGGTGAAATCAAGTTCCGTTTTCAGAGGTAATCTTGGAATTTCTTCTGGGAATACATCAAAAAAGTCCCTAAGGATGGGAATATCCTCTCGTTTTAACTTGTCTTATTTAGATGTACACTCGTCATTAATGACATTAACATCAAACATTTTATAGCCTTTTCTGACAGCTCTGTTTACTTGTAGAGCAGAAATCTGCCTTACTGAAATCTTCCTATGAATTCCTTTTACTGTTTCTATATTACCTTTGTTATTTATGCATGTAAAAGATTTGTCATAACAATTCAGCAAAACTCTATGTTGTTCAAGCCAATCCATATCAATCAACAAATCATATGACTCTAAGGGTAAAACATTCAGATAAATTTGCGTTTTCAACTGACTTAAAAATACTTCACAATCCTTGACATAATCTGTAACCTTTCTTTTAGTTCCTGTTGCAAGCTGAACTAACCATGCATTATCAAATTTCTCTATTTTTAACTTGCAATGGTTTACTAAAGTAGGTGAAATATAACTTAAATTTGCACCTGGATCTATTAGAATAGAAATAGACTCGTTTTGTATCATACCTTCAATTTCGACCATGGATGTTTGATGGTCCGCTTGACGGTTTTCCAGTGCTGCATTTATCCTGGGCAACTCTCTTGTGATATCTGCAACTATAGTTTCTTCTTGCATAGTGTGAATATTGTTGGCTGTCCTCTTGTTGCATGGGAAATCTGCCCTCTTATGTGTTCTGCTACATTCATAGCACTTCATGGGTCCCTTCTGTTCAACATACCTGTTGTTGTTATTATTGTTATTGCTATGATTATTATTGTTAGGTACGTTTCTTGCAGCAATAAGTTCTGAGATGCATTATTCCGGTAATTATTAGGAAAATTTCTGTTATTAAAATTTTTCTTAAAACCTCCAGAATTATGATTAAAATTCTTCTTTTTATAGTCAAACTTATTAGTCTTACTGCTCTTCCAGCCAGTCGTTCCTTCTCTTTTCCTATTTTGATCAAAACAAAAATTTGTCTTCCTCATGGCCTCTTCCAAAGTGGAAGGATTATCATACTCAATACGGTCTTTTATATTAAAAGGTAGACAACTGAGAAACCTTTGTACTTTAGGCTTTTCCTGGACCATATAGGGAACATACCTCAGCAAGCTAAGGAACTTGCTGCACAGTTCTTTTATGTTCATTGTACCCAACTTTAAATCATAAAACTCCTTTTACTTATCTTCAAAGTATTGTTCCGACAAAAACTTCTTTTTAAACAAACTTTTAAACATATTCCAAGTTCTTTTTCTTTTATACTTTTGATTCTTTTAAGATCTTGCCACCAAATATCTACCTTTCCGTCAGATTGTAAATAGCCATCTTGGCTTTCAGTTGAGAAGAGTAGTTGTAAATATTAAAGTACTTCGTCATTCCAGATAGCCAAGCCGCTGATGTCTCACCTTTCTCACTTTCACCATTAAAGGTGGGTGGCTTAATATTTTTAAATTCACCAGTAATATGTTCATGATGTTTATGTTTTCTCTTTTTAGAGAAGCATTCATTGTTACTGCTGTCATAATTAAAGTCATTATTACTTGAATCAGATTTAGAGGATGAGTAACTGTTCCTTTTATCATTTCTCACCTTCTTATGCTTATGTTGGTGGGACATTGTTTCAGAATCAGCCTTCAATTCTGATTTTCTGCCTCTTCCATCAATATGACAATTTCCTTTTAAACTTTGTCGTAACTCTTCCTGTACCTTAAGGATCCGTTCATTTTCTTCTTTAACAACTTTTAACTCAGATTTTAAATCCTGTATGGTGCGTAAAATTTCAGAAGACTGGTTGTTTAACTCAACATTAATTCCTTCAGAATTGTTATTATTAATGCATTCATTATGAGGAGATCTGTCCTCTACTGATTCTTCTGGTATTTCCATACCTGCAATTTAAAGGTCAATCTGTTCTGTGCAAAAATAAAATTGAATTGCAAAAGTTAGTAACATAAACTTTCTAATTTGTTTTCTGTTTGCGTGCATGAGCCTAAATCAGGACTAGAGTTTGAACTTGCACTCTGATACCACATGTAACATCCCCAAAAAATCACAAAAATTTAAAATTTTTCGATGTGACAATTAATGCCTATTTAGTGTGTGCGGAGTAGAATCAATGCATAAAAGGTTATTTTGTTGTACTAAGTACCATGTTGGTTTATAATATAAGATTTGCGACTAGATGATTAACGTTTATGTCTTGATGTTATTCATGCTCAGTTGTACTATTGCAAACTTCTATTGTTGTTGTTATGATTTATGAATCAGCTATCTTTGACTAATGTGCTTTTGTTGATTGATGAAGGGGTCCTACGGACACCCTGAGGCTTACTTAGCATTTGTGCTAAAGCATGTGAATTCGTACTTGCGATAGTTTACAGGTAAGGATTAAAGTTGTGACAAGTGACCAACCAGTTTTTCAGTAACTTCTTTGGAAATAATCGAAGAGATAAAAATTTGGGCATTCTACCGAGTGAGAATCTTGGTTTGAGACTAAAATTGTTCAAGATAAAGACATCTAAGTATGATTGTTGATGCAAACTGTGCATCTTAATTTCTATAAATTATAAGATTGTGTTTGATTCAAAGAATATCTGTATTGATCGTGTCTCCATTTTATACTCAGAATTATATATGGTTTTCATTTAAGTTTCATGTTGAACCGTACATGAATGTCTATCTTTTCCCTCCATAGAAATTTGTAGAAATTCTATGTATGAATGATTAATAATTTGCCTAGGGACTAAACCCTTTGTTGATGGTGATAATTTGAATTATTGAGATGTCTTTGATTTCACTACACATTAGAGTGTATGTGTGTGTAATTTCTTAGATTATATCTCTAATCTATTTGGAAGGTGTATTGAAACATTATCAAACTATTATAATATAACTTTATGTATTATGTGTTGTGTGCATTAGTGTGATCATATGTGATACTATGCAACTCTAGCGAACTATCCAAACCTTTAACAATGGCGTGACAGGGTGGTGTATCACGACTTTACGATATACATTCTCCACATTGTATTTAATACTATGATGTGAACGTTAATATGCCACAGGTTGGCAGATATAAATGTTGCCTATACATTGAATGCATACAGCCATCGAGATAGTGGAGTGCCACCATGGATGGCATAGTAAGCTTTGGGCACGTGATAGTTTCGTAGTGTAATAGTTTTATGATTAGTTGTATTTTAGCGATGGTTCAAGTGTTGCCGAGTTGGCTCCTTTGTGGTTGTTGAAATGATAACTCAATTAATGTGGCAGGTTGCTTGGATTTTCATGAAAGTAACCGGTGATCTCCACCGTTGATCTGGCAGGGTTTTGATGGATTAGGTTAAACCCTACCTCCATTACATTCAATGTGTTTATTGTGATCTTTTGCATTTGATAGTGGTGGTTCTGTGTCTGGCCGACAGGATGAGGGTTTGTAGGGTTATCGTTTTGCATTCCAGAGGCATGATTCCTACGTTTTGAACTCGTGACCTGTGAAGGGTTTAACAGCCGAACTCTCCAGGTTTTTACAGTGGTAATTTCTCACGGTTGGCAACTTAAAGTCTATCTTTGATATGGTTCGATAATCAGACATGTTGAGGGGTTTTCTTTTAACATTGGGTTCAAGGTGAGAGGCCAATTCCTCGTCATCGTTGATACAGGTCTCGGCTCTATTTAACTATTTAAATAGTTGATATCTCGATGTGGTTTCCTTCTATATTGGCGTCCGACGGTGTAAGAGTTTACAGTTCCAGTTTGCACCTGTCTGATGTTTAATGCTACTGCAAGCCATCATTTAAAAGGTAATGTGCTTCGAAACTTTCACTGTAAATTCCATACACGAGTGCTAACACAGTAATGGTTGTTCGAATTCGATACTGTAATCATTCTTTTAAGGGATACTGTTTTTAACCATGTCTCCATTGTATTTGTAGGTGTAATGTTCACTGGCTTCTCTAGTCTGGGCGTTGAAGGATGCTACGGCTACACCAACCGGTAAGACTCGGAGGTTGCCTTGAAACTATGGTTATATGGAAGTAATGGCCAACATGTGTTTGTTCTGTGGTCTTCATGTTTATCTCAGAGAGTTTGTACTTCATCATATTAGGGTTTGTAAAAATGTAAAAGGATTTGGGGAGGATAATTTCCTCGACCCAAAAGGCATGAGCCTATTATGGTTGTAACTGTTGTGTGAAGTTGTTCTCTCTCACAGACTTGGATAATGTAATAAGTTATGTGTTTTCAAGAACGGTGGTAGATGTTTGATGAATATGGAAGGTTTCGACCTGTGTGTAGTTCGTCTATTTTGTAAACATGATGCTATATTTTACTCTAATAAAAATTTCCAGGGTTAGGGTTTGTCTTCGTTTTGGAATGTATAGTTTTGATGTTGCTCTTCGATATGGTCTCGGCATCAAACTGGTGTTTTCTATATTTGTTTTGAATTTTCCTACAGACATTATGGTAACTGAGTCTTGGAGATGATAGTTATGAATTTAACTATTCATCCTACAGGAACGATTATGGTGTAACTGTTTGGTTTTGAGTCTACTCCTTGATATGATAACGGCATCTAAACTTGCCCTTCTTATTACTTCTGTTTGGCTTGTTCTACTGTCAATATAATAAAATAAATCTTGAAAGAAAACATAGGAATGTTGTTTAGTTCAATTTGACAGGGTGAATGAAAATTTGTGTACTTTGTTTACTAGTAATGAAATATACGATGCGTTGTTTAAGTTTCTCCTTCAATAGTTAATCGACAACTAGCTATGTGCCAAGGGTTTAAGATACTAAGTTTCAAATGGATTTTTTTTTTTAAATTGTTGGCTACATGCCGAGAGATAATAATACTATTATGGTTATAGAATGAATATATAACTATTTCGATTGAAAGGGTGTTACCCTTAGTCAAATAACCAGAACGATGATTGTGATTTGATTTTTATTACTAGAATAAAGAAATGATATGCTAGTTTGGTGTTATGAGGGTTGTGAATAGATTGATAGGGTTTAGGGTTTTTCTACTGCATGTTTGGAAAACATTTACAGAATGAAAATAGACTCTGTTTACTTGTCTATCCTGTATGTACAGTAGTGAAAATAACAGTAGACTATAGTAAAAATTTTTAAAAGGAAAACTATGGAAACTATAAACCCTGAATTGAAACTTGAAAATAACATATTAGTTCTATACGATGATGCTATGCAATCTTCTTAATTTCTATATCAACAATGATTTCAATAATAAATATAAATCATAGTAATAATCTTTAAGACAGTAAACTTCTATTTGATGAAGTAAAAACAGTACTGTAACAAAATACAGTAATCAATATTAATTACTAATAGTAGGAAAATTAACAATTTATACAGAGTTTTTCTTTTCATCATCTTGGGCAAATTGCCTATCATATCTATCTATATTAATTTGTCTCTATACTGGAGTACGATGCAGTTCCTATAGCATGGGGAAAACTGCAGAGAATATTTATTTCATTCACCATTTCTATTCATAATTTTAACTTGGTTCAGAAAACTAAAAATAGGGATATCTAAACCAGAACACATTCTGTAAATAAGAATTAAATACTTGCCAATAAACAGTTTTAACTATTTAATAACAGATAAGCAAATAGAACCTGTAGATGAAGATAGGGCCGACAAACACCCAAGGAGGACTGTTCCTCCCAACCTATTCCAGAAGAAGCAACCCAACTACTGGCTTCTTGTGAACCCCTGAGCCTGATTACTGAACCACTAAATGGATGGAATTTGTGTAGAAGCAAGGCATTCAAAATTTCTTTAGCACTCAGCATCAACCTCCTGTAATAACATGCCTTAAGCACTCAACATCAACCTCTTGAACTCAATAAGAGTTTGGAAAACTCACAACATGATCAACAACATAGCATATCCCCTCATCAAATCTCTTGGGTGCAAACACAGCAAAACCCCAAGGTAAATTTCCTTTTCAGGAAAAGTGATGAACCTCAGTTCAAAATTTGATGGCTATTATATAGACTGCCTAGGTCTTTAGTGGTTAGTTTGGAATAAATGAACCTCAAGCTCGAGTCCCATCTTTCAGGGCACTATGACCACATTTCAAGGGAGTTGTCCCATACCAACAACTAGTTAGTTTCATAATGATGCTGCCACTTGTCCATTTACTACTACCCCAGATTCCATTCCACCTAGTGGATCAGTAACCACTCTTTCAACAGTCCTCTTAGGTGTTTGTCTCCTATTTTATTTACTTAATAATAATATATTGTGCAAATTACAGTCATCCTTGGACACCTGTCCAACATAAAACTTTACAATAAAAGTTATCATAATGTTTTCTAACCCAAAATGTTTTCCAACAAAAAGGGTATTTTACAGGAAGCATGTTTTTAGCACACTTGGACATAGTTTGTGGGATGCACAGATACACTTGGACCTTTGAGTACACTTGCAATAGAATCATTCGAGCACAGATATATGACACATCTTTGATGGTTGTAGATGTGATGGGTACACCTACTATACACCCTTGCAATGCACACACTTGTGAGCATTCGAGCATAAAATATACTTGTTATTATGTGCCATAGTGGGAATGACACCATTGGAGATGGATTCCAATAAACAAGTCATGAGGGAACAATTGAGTTATATGTAGACACCTAGCTCCACCTAGACTTGAAGGGGCTTGCAAGAGTTTTGTAAGATTCATATATATAGTGGATTCCTCAAAGCAACCAAGGAACTCAATCATCATCATCTTTCACAAGTGATTCATTCACATAAGTTCAAAGTGAGCTCTATGACTACGCTAAATCATGGGTTTTGAGTAGGGTGAATTTGCATTGATCGAGTGGAAAATGAATAGGTGAACAAGACCTGTAGTGGGTAGGCCTATGGTAGCTTCATCGGTTGGTTTGCAAATGAACTTTTTCATTGGCAAAATACTATTTTTTCTTATATTATTTGTACCACTATAAAAGAGTGGTAGGTAAGTGGTCACCCTCCCTTGTCGTATACTATAAACATTATTCTCATAAATAGAGTTTAAGGCATTTTCCTTAGATGTTGCTTGTACATGTGCTTCTGTATCATGACTTGTTTATTGGGATGATTAAGTGTTGTTAATTCTTGACATTGGTTAAGTTTTGAAACTTGTTAAAGTATAAGTATGTACAAGATGATTTAAACCCTGCTATTGGATACATGGCAAACTATTGAATGAATTTGGTTGCATAGAACTTAGTTGCATTTGATGGTCTGTAATCTAAGGAAAGTCATGAGAAAACGTTAGGCAAAAGGCCATAGTCTAGTTGTAGTAGGTGTGGGATTTCCAATTCCTCATAGGAAAGGAAAGGTAGTGCCACACAAACCTCAAGCGTTGAAATGAAGTTGGGAAATTCCTAAATTCAAAGAAAAACGGGTTTCCAGAAAAACTATGGATATGTGATATGTGGTCTCTAGCAACATCGTTGTTGGTTATGTAATTAATGAGTTTAACTAAGATTTACTTATTTAGTTGTGTCATAATGAATATATGTAACATCCCAAAAAATTTACTAAAATTTAAAATTTTTTAAGTAGCAATAAATGCTTCTGTCGATGTGCTAAAAGTGTTAACTTCAACACAACTAAACATTAAACAACGTACTTAACGATAACAACTCATAAATTTTAACATTAGTGACTAAGTGTTTAGATTATGTATGAATTGCATCGGATGTCTTAACAAATATTAGTTTAATTAATGTCTTAAAAAGTCGTAAGTCATTTATTGGCAAGTCAACGTCGGATGTTGAACTTTATTGTTGTATACACAATGCCACTTTCATCCTATGGTACTCATTTTGCTTTCTAGAGACTAAACGTCCATTTTGATGAAATGAAGGGGTCCTTGAATAGCCCCAAGGCTTACTTAGCTATCGCTAGCTAACACTCCTGAATTCTACTTACAGAGAACAGGTAAGAGAAAGAGATTCCAATAGAATCCTTCTGGTGTTTTCAGTTTATCATACAGCATTGCATTGACCTTTTAAGTTATCATTATGAATGTGTAGAAGATTATTTGCTCTGAAATTCTACTCAAGTATTTCATTGAGATTATTCGATTTTCTCCGTTACATTGTAATTATAATAGTTTGTTATGGAGAAAAGTTTGTGTATTAGCAACCTATAATTCTTATGTCACTACTATAGAAATTTGCATAATTTCTTCATTAAATGTTCTCTACCAAACTATAGAGAGGATAATCTAATAATCTCCATTTCAAGATTTTGGATACAATACCTATGTTGAGTAATATTTCATATAGTTTAAATAAAACTATATATTAAAGTTTTGGTACCAATATATATGCTATTGCATAGATTTTATGTGGAAAAGATATGCATTAAATCTATTTTGCAAAAACTATATGCTTGGAAATTATTTCCCTATATCATACGTATGATATTATGTGCATAATCTATCACCTTGGATTTTGATTGCAAGTGGCAAAGCTATGTTAAAATGTAACATTTTATAAACTTACCATACGCTTCAAAAACCATGCAGGTACACTACGTAATAACCTTGTAGTGGAAGTTATGATGGCATACACTACGAACCGGTGGTTAGAGTATTTAATGGCTCCTTAGTGGTTATCTCAGTGGATTGTTTGATGGTTACATTCGTGTCCAAGTCTCACGTGAATTTAACTGGAGTTTGGTGACAATCTTTAATGCGTAGTGCAAAATATTGTCGAGCTGTGCAAGATTCGTATAGTAGGATCCTAGTTGGACATCTGTGCTGGCAATAAACTGTGTATTGGAATTTGTAGTATTAACTGTCATTAATTTTGATTGTGATTGTGAAAGAACCTCGTCTCGGTGGATAGATCTGCGTCATTGATCTTATGGTTGATCTCGGGTTTTGGGTTAAACCCTAACCCTGGCATTGATATGCCCAAATATTAAAGATTTAGTGCATTATGCAAAAAGAGGGGAGGCCGATAGACTCTCGACCCTTCAGGGTTTTGTTGGAGGTGCCCTCAGGGTTTCAAAACCTTGACCTTGCTATAAGCAGTGTTCTTAGCGGTTTGTAATGTACAGGTCTTAGCTTCTACTAGTGATAATCTTCTCAATAGCTGTAGGAAGTTGGCAGAGTTTAATAGTTCAGGTGTGCCTTGCCATTCGTAACTGTACAGTGTTGTAATCCTTGGAGTTTAAGTGGAACTTCTTTTCCACTATCTGCATTGTAGAGTTTGGAGTATTCAACCGTGCTCCAGATATTTATAGGTGATGTATTTGTTGCTAAAAAAAAAGAATTTGATGGATATTTAAATAATTATTCCTGTTGCTTTTAATACTTGGTTGTAAATTTAACTATTCGTTGTGTTGTTTTAAATGGCAGGTGAACCTTCTCGGCAATGGTTGTAGCTGGTCGAAAATGGGTGAAAGCTTCTAAATGGGCCTTGGTAAGCCTCAGAGACATCCCAAGGGTATCCATTACTACGAATAACTTATCACCAAGCAAGTTTTTTTGTTTAGCAGAGAGCTAGTTGTCATAAAATAGGTCTTGTCCGGATTCACACGAGGTTTTTAGACTTTGGTTGTATTAGAACTAACTCGTAAGGCATTTTTGTTTCAAGGTTCAAAACCTTTGAGATATAGCTCACATTGGTTTCATGATGTTTCATTTGGATTACTGTATGTTGTTTGTTTTTGTGAAGAAAGAAAAAGAATAATCTTTCGAAATATTCATTCAATAATGAAATAATTGTTTTTACTGAGAAATGTTAAAGAATGGTTTTTGGAAACTGATTTCTGGTTTGAGATGAGTAGTAGGGAGGGTTGAACCCTCGACCCATAACTCGTATCATCAAATAATGAACTAGCATGAGTTTACAAAGGTATTTTTTTTTTTGCCATGAATAAAATCGTAAAAACATTTTGGCTCTTCATAAGTTGTTTGTAAAGTCTGATGGTTATCGAAAATATTTGGGCAAAGCCCGTTTCTGTATTATGAAGAGTGGTAGGGTTTTGGTTGTGCTTTCCCAACCAAGCCGTAAGGCTGGGTTGGAACCCTACTTGTATGAATTTTACTGTGTTCCTTTTTGTTAAGGATTTAAATCACTGGGCGTGTTCTACTCCTTGTTTTCGTCATATGAAGGGATTAAAACTTGATAGTTAGGAGGATTTCAAAATCTTAAAGTTTGAACCCTAGGAAACTTTGTAGTTTTGAAAAAGATGTTTAAATTTGTATTTGGGCATACAATGATAATGTACGCTTCAGTTTGAGAAAACAGGAATAATATCTCTCTGCTATTATAATAATACTTAGGTTTCCCGATAAGGATTTTACTGAGGAGTTTTCGATGTTGACTATATTGAAATGTCAACGCTTACTTTAGCCATGTTTCTATGATGTATAAAATTAATTGCGAGTACTAATTAATATTTATATAGTGAATTTTGATAAATCTGAAAGAGTCTCTATGTAATTTATTTGATTTTACATACTATTTCTGTTATAGTTTTGAAAAGAAATTACTTAGAATACTATATTATTATAAATAAAAGTTAGGATTTATTGTTAAGCATAAACAATGAAATATTTGGAATCTTTGTATTTTTTGTCTACAATTCTAGGATGTCTATTTAAATAAGACAATAATGCAGTACTGAAATAACATAGCTCTGTTTATAAAATAAATCATTTAAATTTATTCATTGCATAAGATCATTTTGAGTTATTCTAAATATCCTTTCTTGTACTAGAGTACGGCACTGTATCCAGTGTGTGGAAAAATACAGGAAGGTAATTTTATCGAATCATTCTATCATTTAACTATATCAAGCATAGGCATTTTATCCTAATAGTTAAATATTACAAAAGTAAAAATATTCATTAATAGTATAGAATATCTAAGATTTAATTGCAAAACTAATAGCATAAAACATTCAGATTTATTTTACTAACTTTGAGAAAAGTAAATAAGATAACACAATATGAACCTGGAAACTGTAGAAGAAGAAACAAACAACCAAAGGAGCTCGTTCCACCCAACCAACTCCTGAAGACAGCCAAGCTACTTGCCTTAGGACCCCTGAGCCTATTCACCGAACCACCAGGAGGAAGACGCTGTGTGGATTAATGGAATAAATTCCCTTGCAACTCAATAGTAGCACTTCCTGCCTTTAGCAATATTGAACTCAGCAATATGGCTGCACTAGTTCAGAATGCAGTCTTAGTTCACTCAATCACTTCTAACTTTCCCCTCATCGAATCTCTTGTGCTCAGAAATTATCACAAGGTAAGAATGAACAGCCTCTTGCTAAATTCGATGGTTAGATAAGTAGCATGCCTAGGTCTTTGGTCAGTTTATTTCAGTAAATGAGCCACCTGCTCAGTACTACTTTCTTGGGGATTATGACCATAAAAGTAGGGAAGTTGCCCCCTGCAATAGTTAGAGTGAGTTGAGGATGTTGCCAAGTGTCAGATTGCTCTCCACCCCAGTCCATTCCTCCTAGTGGGTTAGTGAACACTCATTCAACAGTCTCCTTTGGATGTTTGTCTCCACTTTTATTTAATTTTAATAAAATATTCAAAGTAATTAATTACAGTCATCCATGACCCCACTTGGTCAATAGTCATAAAACTTTACAATAAAAATAAAACATAATGTTTTCTTAATCACATAAAATGTCTAGAACTTGGGTATGTGACAAACACCCCCTCTTAAGTTCAACATCGTCCTCAATGTTTCTTTATTCATCATTCTCTTGTTCCTCCTGGAACAACATTGGATATGCCACTTGCATATTACTTTCCAATTCCCAAGTATCTTTTTCTGGACTAAGGTGCTTCCACTGCACCTTAACCTGTCCAATGGTACGATTACGAAGCAAAATTTCCCTTTTGGCAAGGATACAGTACGGTTACACCAAAAAATCTCCTTCTGGTTCCATCTGTACATCATTCCAATTAATCACATGAGTAGCATCATGCACATACTTGTTCAAAAGAGAGATGTGAAATACATTATGTACATTAAGATTCGGTGGCAATGCCAACTGATATGCCACTGGTTCTACCCTGGACAAGATTTCAAAAGGTCCACAATACATTGGTGCTAATTTAGCATAGCTTCCCAATCTTAGGGAACTCTTCTTAGGTTTTAAATTGAGGAACACATGGTCACCAACTTGAAACTCTTTTTGAGTTCTTTTTAGATCTACCTAACATTTTTGTCTATCCTGTGCAATTTTCAAATTGCCTTGAACCTGTTTCATGGTTAGTTCCATTTCTCTTAACAAATTAGGTCCTAGCATTAACCTGTCAATTGGATTACTCCAAGAAATAGGAGTATTACATTTTCATCCATATACAATTTCAAAGGGAATACGCTTTGCAGAAGCTTGGTAATGGTTATTATAAGCAAATTCAGCAAGATGTAAATAATCCTCCCATTTACCTATATGATCTATAACATACAATCTTAACATGTCCTCAAGAATTTGATTAACTCCTTCAGTCTGCCCATCTATTTGTGGGTGAAATGATGTACAGAAATTTAAAGTAGTATCTAAACCTTTAAATAGAGATTTCCAGAAATTTCCTGTAAACTTCAAGTCTCTATAAAAAATTATAACTTTCAGAATGCCATGCAAACAAAAAATCTGTTTCATAAAATTTTTAGCAATGTTAGCAACTTTGTAAGTTGTCTTAACAGGTATGAAGTGGGCTTCTTTGCTAAGCTTATCCACAACTACCATTATGGAATCATTATGTTTCTGATTTTTAGGTAAACCATTAATAAAATCAATACTAATTATGTCCCACTTCCAATCTGGAATAGGTAGTGACTGCAATAATCCAGTTGGGTGTCTGTGTTCAGCCTTTACTTGCTGACACTCTATACACCTAGCAATATATTCAGCTACTTCACTTTTCATACATGGCCAAAAATAATCTTTTCTCAACATAGTTATCATCTTCTGGTAACCAGGATGTGTTGATTATGGACTTTTATTCAATTCATTTAAAATCAACAATTTAATTTCAGCAAAATTAGGCACATAAAGTCCGTTTTTATACAGCTGTAACCCTCTTTCATCAATTCTGAAATCTATTATAGAATATTTAGCATTATCTTCAACAATTTTATTAAGTAAATTCTGATATTTTTTATCCATTTTGATTCTTTCCTTAAACTGATTTTCTAGATCAGTTTTATAAGTACTGATTGCCGAAACAAAATTCAGCCTGGCATTTTTGCTTAAGGCATTAGCAACTTTATTTTATTTTCCTTTAATGTGCTGAATCTCGAAATGATATTCGCTAAGGAAAGCTATCCACCTAGATTTCCTTGTGTTCAGATTCGGTTGATCCAAAAAATATTTTAATCCTTTATTATCAATCATTAAAATAAATTTTCTTCCAATTAAATGATGTCACCACATTTTTAATGCATGTATTACAACAACCAACTCCAAATCATAGGTTGCATAGTTCTTCTCATGAATCTTTAACTTTCTAGATTCATGTGCAATTGCATGACCATCTGGTGTTAGGACCCCGCTAAGTCCGTCATTGCATGCATCCATGCATACTATGAAATATTTGTTGGGATCAACAATTTTTAAAATGGGTGATGCTGTTAATAACTCTTTTATTTTCTTAAAGCTTTCTTCACATTTTTTATCCCATACAAATTTCTTACCTTTCTTTTGTAAAGATGTTATAGGATTTGCTATTCTAGAAAATCCCTCAATAAACTTACGATAGTAACCTATAATTCCCATAAAAGATCGTACACTGGTTACGTCTTTCAGGGTAGGCCATTCATTAATTGCTTTTATCTTGTCCGGGTCTGCTGCAATTCCATCATTGGATATCGCATGCCCTACTTACTGTATTTTATCTTTATAAAAATCACATTTGCTGAACTTACCGTAAAGTTGGTGTTCCATTAACACTTGTAAAATTATCTTTAAATGTTCGTCATGTTCCTCTTTTGTCTTAGAATACATTAGAATATCATCAATAAATACTACTACAAATTTATCCAAGTATTTATGCAATACGTTGTTCATTAAACACATGAAGATTGCTAGAGCGTTGGTCATCCTAAAGGGCATAACCACAAACTCGTAGTGTCCATAGCGAGTTTTGAACGAAGTCTTAAAGATGTCCTCATCTTTAATCCTAACTTGATGGTACCCTGACCTTAAGTCTATCTTAGAGAATATCGTTGCACCACACAAATGATGAAACAGATCATCAATGTGCGGCAAAGGATATCTATTCTTTATAGTTATCTTATTTAGCCGACGGTAGTCTATGCATAAACGCATAGTTACTTCTTTCTTTTTAACAAAAATTACATGTGCTCCCCATGGAGACACACTGGGTGTTATATACTTTTTATCAATCAATTCTTTAAGCTGTGACTTAAGTTCATTAACCTCCAAAATATTCTTTCTGTATGGAGCCTTTGAGTTTGGTACCGCTCCTGGTACTAACTCAATGGTGAAATCGAGTTCCCTTTTTGGAGGTAGTCTTGGAATACATCCGAAAATTCTTTTAGAATGAGTATGTCTTACAGCTTTAACTTATCTTCATTAGTATACTATTCATTATTAATTACGTTTACAACAAACATCTTACACCCTTTTCAAACAACTTTCTTAACTTGTAATGCAGAAATTTGTCTAATAGATATTTTTCTAGGAATCCCTTTAACCGTTACAGTTTCAAATGCATCATTTAAACAAGTAAAATTAATTTCAAAGCAATTTAGTACAAATCTACACTTTGCTAACCAATCCATTCCAACCAGAATGTCATAAGAACCTAAAGGTAACACATTCAGCTTAGCTGAGTCCTAAATTGATTCATCATTATTTCACATTCTTTTACATAATCAGTTACCTTTCTTTTTTTGCAAGTAGATAATTGAACCAACCATGATTTATAAAACTTATCTACTTTCAGATTACAACATTTAACTAAATCAGGTGAAATATAGCTAAGACTTTCCCCAGGATCAATTAAAATAGAAATGGGTTTATCTTTTAACATACCTTCCACTTCAACAATGGAAGTTTGATGATTTGCATGCTTGTTCTCCAAAGCTGCATTTATCCTGGGCATCTCCCTTGCTTAGTCACCAACAGTAGCCTCCTCTTGTATAGTATGTATGTTGTTGACAACCTTCTTTCTGAGTGGACAGTTTGATGCATAGTGAGGTCCCTGACATTCCCAACACTTAACAGGTTCTTTCTGTTCATTAATTTTAACAAATTTTTTAGGTGGTTCACTTTTCCTTGTAGCTGCAAATTTTGACTGTGTATTACTTGCTACACTATTTTCTAAAAACTTCCTGTTAGAGTAATTACATGAATTATTATTCCCAAAATTTGGATTGAAAGAGAACTACTTCTTCCTTTGCTCAAAGTTATTAGTCCTCTTTGCTTTCCAGCTTGGTATGCCTTCTCTTTTCTTATTCTGCTCATAACAGATGTTCGCCTTTCTCATGGCCTCTTCAAGAGTTCCAAGACTATCATATTCAATCATGTCTTTTATGTGAGAGAGCAAGCAGCTCAGAAACCTCTGTACCTTAGGATTTTCTTCAATGAAATAAGGCACATACCTTAATAAATTCAAAAACTTGCTGGACAACTCTCTCATATCCATGGAACCTAGTTTTAACTCATAAAACTCTTTAGCTTGTTCCTCATAATACTATTTTGACAGAAATTTTCTTTTAAAATACTTCTTAAAATTACTCCAATTTACATTTTTCTCTTTTAAACCTTTAACTCGTTTCAGATCTTGCCACCAGATGTCTTCTTTTCCAGTTAAGTTATAAATTTCTATTTTAGTTTTTAAATGAGTTGAGTAATTATAAATATGGAAATACTTATTCATACCGGATAGCCATGCTTTAGATGTCTCACTCTTTTCCGTTTCTCCGTTAAAAGTTGGTGGTTTGATATTTTTAAACTCCCCATAAATTTATTCGTAGGGCCTGTACTTCTTTTTCTTAGTGTAGCAGTCACTGTCACTACTATCACTAGAATAATTATGCTTTTTCCTGTATGCCCTTGCATCAAATTCAAAAGATGAACTGCTGTCATAATGAGTCAATTTTACCTTTTTATCATTACGTTAGTAGGACATAGTTCCAGATTCAACATTATTTTCTATTTTCTTATCTTGATTATTTTTATGAAAATTATTCATCAGGATTTGATTCAGCTCCTCTTGAGCTTTCAAAATTCATTCATTTTCTTCCTTAATAGTTTTTATCTCAATTTTAAATCTTTTACGGTTCTTAATAATTCAGACGAATTATCATTCAATTCGACAAATAGATTTTCTACATTAATGTGTCCATGCCCATTATTATTCTGTTCGTTATTAAGGGACCTGTCCTTAGCCGACTTTGTTGGTCCTTCCATACCTGCAGACTCAAATTGTAAAATGCTGAAACTGAAAAAAAAAACAAAAAAGTAAATAAGAAATTTGTAGTTATGTTATAGATTTTCATTTGTGCGCATGAGCCACTTCAAGCCTAGTATTTGAACTTGCGCTCTTATACCACATGTAACATCCCCAAAAATTCACTAAAATTTAAAATTTTTAAGTAGCAATAAATGCTTCTGTCACTGTGCTAAAAGTGTTAACTTCAACATAACTAAACATTAAACAGCGTACTTAACGATAACAACTCATAACTTTTAACGTTAGTGACTAAGTGTTTAGATTATGTATGAATTGCATCGGATGTCTTAAAAGCTGTTAGTTTAATTAGCGTCTTAAAAAGTCATGTCATTTATCATCAAGTCAACGTCGGATGTTGAACTTAATTGTTGTATACAAAATGTTACTTTCATCCTATGTTACTCATTTTGTTTTCTAGAGACTAAATGTCCATTTTGATGAAATGAAGGGGTCCTTCAATAGCCCCGACGCTTACTTAGCTATCACTAGCTAACACTCCTGAATTCTACTTGCAGAGAACAGGTAAGAGAAAGAGATTCCAATAGAAGCCTTCTGGTGTTTTCAGTTTATCATACAACATTGCATTGACCTTTTAAGTTATCATTATGAATGTGTAGAATATTATTTGCTCCAAAATTCTACTAAGGTATTTTATTGAAATTATTCGATTTGGTTCATTACATCGTAATTATAACAGTTTGTTATGGAGAAAATTTTGTGTATTAGAAACCTATAATTCTTATGTCGCTACTATATAAATTTGCAGAATTTCTTCATTAAATGTTCTTTACCAAACTATAGAGAGGACAATGTAATAATTTCGATTTCAAGATTTTGGATACAATACCTATGTTGAGTAATATTTCTTATAGTTTATAAAAACTATATATTAAAGTTTTGATACCAATATATATATATTGCATAGATTTTATGTGGAAAAGATATGCATTAAATCTATTTTGCAAAAACTATATGCTTGGAAATTATTTCCCTATATCATACGTATGATATTATGTACATAACCTATCACTTTGGGTTTTGATTGCAAGTGGCAAAGCTATGTTAAAATGTAACATTTTATAAACTTACCATATGCTTCCAAAACCCATGGGGGCTTCACTAGAAGGCAATATAATACCACGTTCATTCATATTGCGGTATTAAATATTCATGAAAACCTAAAAATTATATTGCTTATATATTAAGGGGCAAAGGGTTTTTTTATCTTAATGTAACAATACAAAAATACTTTGGGGTCTTTTTTACATGGGTGGGATGACAAATATCCGCCAAATAGAGATGGCGGGATCACGGCCAGATGAGAAATCAGGTTGAGGCAAGGCTCGGGCTTACTAGTATGCAGGGAAATCGCATCTTGAGGCATGCTTGAGGCCAGGGGGTTTCATGGTGAAGTGGGTTTCCAGTCGATCTAGTCGAGAGATAGTGATCATTGATAGCCAATTGTTACCAATAGCCTTGGGAGGCTCTAAGCCTCCAGGGCCTATTATAGGCTCTCTATAGGCCTTGGGGGCTTGAATACCCAACCACTCGTTCCTATTACAGGACTTGGGAGGTTTAGTCAGCCCCCTAGAGCTTGTTACAGGCCCTGGGGACTTGGATACCTAGCCCACAACAGGCTTAGTCAACGATTGGGGTATAAAAAGTGTTAATGAAAAAATTGATACATACAATATCTAGTGAAAATAGGGGTTTTTTTTAATTGGGAAGGCATATTGGGAGGGGGTTAAAAAAATTATTTTGGAAGGTATTTTCCAATATTTAGTGAAATTAGGGGTATTGTTTCATATGCCACGAATGAACGTGCTATGATAGTGGTTTATTGAGTGAAGCCCCTGTGCCAAAACCATGCAGCTACACTACGTAATAACCTTGTAGTGGAAGTTATGCTGACATACACTACAAACAGGTGGTTAGAGTATTTAATGGCTGCTTAGTGGTTATCTCAGTGGATTGTTTGATGGCTACATTCGTGGTCAATTCTCACGTGAATTGACTTGGGGTTTGGTGACAATCTTTAACGCGTAGTGCAAAATATCGCTGAGCTGTGCAAGATTGGTATAGTAGGATCCTCGTTGGAACTCCGTGCTGGCAATAAACTGTGTATTGAAAGTTGTAGTATTAACTATCATTAATTGTGATTGTGATTGTGAAAGAACATCGTCTCGGTGGTGTAATTCCCACCTCAGCACTTATGATTGATTTGATTATTTTTGTATGATTGACTAGATTATTTGAGACTTGTGATTGATCAAACTACTTTGAGACCTACAACTGATTTGACTATTGAGGGCCCTAGTTAGAAGTGACCCGGATTTATAAAAACACAGACCATGAATGATTGCTTTAAATTTTATATATGAAATGAAAATGGTTAGATAAATGATGATTGATGATTATACTTGACTGATTGAGAAAATGAAAAATGATGAAAATGCTTTAGAATGGAAAATGATGAATGTTGAAAATACTTGAAATGAAAATGATGATTTGTTTTATACTCGACTGACTGAGATAAAATAACGAATGATGAACATGCTCGACTAACTGGGATACTAGAAAGAATGATAAAAATATTTTATAGTGCAATGCTACTAATGTGCACTTGAGTGTGTGTAGTGGCAGGTAAAATGATTTACCGACTGACCCACAATGGAATTATAGGGGTCATAAGAATGGAAAGAACACTTAGGGGTACGATGACTGACAGTTGGCCCTGAATTAGCAATCCACACACGAGTGAAGCCATTTCAGCTCACCCGAGGAAGTGTATGTCGTACGGGCAAGGCCATAATGATTTGGTCGCGTACGATGGGTTAAGGGGTGTGCAATAAGGAGAGCCTTATCCCTCAACATCCCTTAGTCGCCAAGAATCGTACTTGATAGATCACGGTAACGACTCCCGATTGCTACGGAGTACTCCACATAAGAAGGAATAAATGAAACTGTCAAAAGGGCCCGCGGAAGAGGCACCAGGACAATAAGAAGATAATGTTATTTAACTAGGAAGAAATTGAAAACTTGTCAAAGATAAATTCAAGTGACCTTAAATTAAAAAGACATTTAAAATAAAATAATATTCCTTATTTTATTTTTAAGAGAAAAAGAAGAAATAAAAAAAAACAAAAAACAAAACAAAACAATTTGTTTAGTTTAAACTACTTTACTTATCTACTTTATGAAAAAATAAAACTCCTATAAAAGTATTATAGTAAAGTCCTATTAGAAGCTAAACTTAAAGTTTGCAAATATTATTTTATAAAGAACTTAAATTAAAAAGAAATATATATATATATATATATATATATATATAGATATATATATATTATAAACTTTAAACTTTTATAGAATTAGATTTTAATAAATAAAAGAAACCAATTCTTTTATAAATTTTTTATTATTTAAAAAAAATTAAATAAATAAAAACAACTAGTTTAATAAAAAGATATTAAGTAAACTAAAAGAGAACTAAAATTCAAGTATGATGCTCCTACACCTAACTCCTACTGATTTAGGGAATTAGGTGCACACTAAAGACTTTGAGACACATGTAACTAAAAATACTTGAAATTAAAATATTAAATTAAATTAGTTATGTGCATGGACATACACATGGCACACAGACGTTTGCTATATAATGAGGGAGGAGAAGGAGAGAATGATCTCTCTTACTCCCTAATGATGGATGGGCATCATAATCTCAGATTATATTATGATTCTTGAGAGTTGAGATTAGCTCGAATGGGGATTGGGAGATCCTTTCGGGAAGCTCACTAGTGTGTTCTTACGACCCCACTTGCTCGGGGGTTCGGGAGGAAGAAGATTACTCCCGATATGGTAGGGAGGTCAACCGAAGTGTTGGTCGGTAATTTGTGGAGATCGGACGATAGACTGGAGCTACGACTTTGAAAAGGACATCTACGACTGGGACAACTACTATTCGCAAGTTATTTTCCTAGAAGTAAATTTTCATTTGTTATTTTCTGGTTATCGAATAAATTAGTTTTGTATTACTTTTTCTTATTAAAACCCTGCGTAACTCCACTTATGACTTCTCTAGAAATGGTAATTAGTTTGAGTTTTTGAAAGATCTCAAAACTCTGTTTTTATGGTATTTTTCCCCTTTTTATATTACTGTGTGATGAACTTTGGATGGATCCATTTTAAGTGTATCTGGAAATTCGATGGTGGAGTGTGTGATGAACTTTGGATTGTTTCTTTTCATTGTATCTAGAAATTTGATGGCGGACTGTGTATTGAATTTGGGTGTTTCATTTAATTGTATCTGGAAATTAGATTACTGTTTTCTTTTGTAATACTCTGTATTCAATTTATTCAAATCGGAGATATGATCGATCAGATACGAATAGTGTTGGTGTGTTGATAGATCTGCATTTTATTTCGTTTTAAATTGAAGGATGCTACCCTTTCCAAACTATGATTGTATCAAGTTGTCAGATAACCAATCGATCCACTTCTGTCTACTGCCTTGTAATACACTGTATTCTTCTTCCTGTATGATTGATATACATTTTCTTTTGTTTTAGAAATTGCTCACTTCAACTTTATCTTAGATCGAAACCTCTAGGTGTAGTTAGGTCCCTTTCTCAGTATCGCATCTCTTCTAATTAACCACAATCTAGTCTTCCTTATATTACGCTGATAAGATCTAGGATCTCAGATCTCATAGTTTTACATTAAACTGTTAAGTAAAAGTCTATGAAAGGTTAGTATCTTCCCTCTCGACGTCAATTCCAGACTTGGTTACTGATTTGATCAAAGGTTTCCAAAGGATGAGTGTAACATACCCTTTTTGCTGGAAAAACATTTTGTGTTAGAAAACATTATGATGACTTTCATTGTAAAGATTTATGTTGGACAGGTGTCAAAGGATGACTGTAATTTGCACAATATTTTATTATTTAATAAATAAAATATGAGACAAACACTTAAGAGGACTATTGAAAGAGTGGTTACTGATCCACTAGGTGGAATGGAATCTGGGGTAGAAGGAAATGGACAAGTTGCAGCATCATGATGCAACTAACTAGCTGTTGGTATGGGACAACGCCCTTGAAATGTGGTCATAGTGCCCTGAAAAATGGGATTGGAGCTTGAGGCTCATTTATTCCAAACTGACCACGAAAGATCTAGGCAGTCTATATAATAGCCATCAAATTATGAACTGAGGTTCATCACTTTTCCTGACGAGGAAATTTACCTTGGGGTTTTGCTGTGTTTGCACCCAAGAGATTTGATGAGGGGATATGCTATGTTGTTGATCATGTTGTGAGTCTGCCAGACTTTATTGAGTTCAAGAGTTTGATGCTGAGTGATGAAGGCATGTTATTACAGGAGGTTGATGCTGAGTGCTGAAGGTATTTTTGAGTGCCTTGCTTCTACACAGATTCCATCTACTTAGTGGCTCAATAATCAGGCTCGGGGCTTCACAAGAAGCCAGTAGTTGGCCTGCTTCTTCTGGAATAGGTTGGGAGGAACAAGCCTCCTTGGGTGTTTGTCGACCCTATATTCACTTGCAGGTTCTACTTATCTTTCCTAAAATTTATGCTGTTAACAGTTTTCTATCTAAATCACATTTTCTCTTTTCAAAGATATTAGTGAACAAACTCAATTATTTTATTTTCTAAGTCAAATAAGATTTTGAATAGTAGTGAATACAGTTATGAAAGATTGAATAAAATGTTCTCTGTATTTTTCCCTATTCTAATGAATCGGCATCGTACTCTAGTATAGAGAATGAATTAAGGTAGATAGATATGATAGGCGATTTGCCAAGATGATGAAAGAACAACTCTGTGTATTTTGATTTTCCTACTGTTAGTAAGTAGTATTATTTACTGTATTTTTTTTATTCTTTACAGTACTATTGTTATTCCATCAAATAGTAAATTTACTGTTTTAATTTTATTACCGTGATTTACACTCATTACTGACTTTCATTCCTGATACATAAATCATCAAAAATTGCATAACATCATTGCACAGAATTAATCTCACATTTCAAAGTTTAAAATCAGGGTTTATTGTTTCCACTATTTTCTTATTAAAAGTTTACTATAGTCTATTGACATTTTTACTACTTAATCGTTTACTGAACATACAGGATAGACAAGCAATTAAAGTCTATTCTAGTTATGTAAATTTTCTACACATACAGTAGAAAAACCCTAAACCCTAACAGTTTTGTTACAAACCTTCGTAACACAGATCTAGCATTTCTTTTCTTTATTTTAGTAGCAAGAATCAAATCACAATCATCGTTCTGGTCATTTTACCCAGGGTAATACCCTTTCAATTAAACATTATACAATATTCGAGAACTGTCCCAATTGCCGACTGTTACACATTTAAATCAAACACTTTACGAATATTCAAAGATTGTTTCATTGTAGGTTGTTTTCATCTTCCCATCCTAACTGAAACGATTAAATCAAGAGAAAATAAATATTCCAATATTTATTTCACATATATCACAAGGTTCCCATTCCATCGTTTTACATTTTAAAGTTTCACAGTTCACAAAAGCAAACGATAATAGTAGAAGTATTAAAACCCAGTTTTACAAACCACCCGTCATATTATATCAAATTTAAACTCAGAGGTCTACTAAATACAAGTTCATTTCCACATTTAAATCGCTGAATCACAGGTTACATTCATAGGGTCGAAACAACAAAAGATTGAAACAAAGCAACTATTGCAAAATTGATTCATAAACGTTTTTCTTATTAAAAAAAAGACTCGATAGAGTATTGGAACCCTCATCGACAGGAGTGGCATTGCCCTGTTTTGATTCAAAATCCAAACACTATACGGTAACCAAAACCTTATTACATCGACCCTGTAAGCTGAAAAGGCGCCCATATTACAGGCATAAAAATAAAACAACACTGTTTGGACCACGATTTCCAGAAAACACAAAGTTGTTTCAACTTCAATGATGGCCATAATCTGCGAGGAGAACCTACGGAGGGTTATGCCACCAGGGCTTACCGAAGTGAAGCAATCCATCCATTGCCAACAAACCCTAGCATTGTAAACTCCACGATGAAGGCAGTGCCTACCACACAAACTACCATGAAGTTATAACAAGTTCCAAAACTATTTCAATATAAATAAAAAACTGTATTATTAACCAACAGTGTTACAAAGTCGAGGTTACCTTCATAAGAATAGGCAGATGGAATGCTTCACGCTTCCAGTTCTTTCAACCGACGTAATAGGGGAAACATGCAACTATGAACAAACCAAGGCTCTGAGTATAATTCACTAAAAAACCTAACTTGTTTCATGACGAAAGCCACAGGTCTTCAACACCATTAACCATTCGAACCCTAGTAACTTATACAACAAGTTCTCACCATTATTTTTCCGAAGTTGGAAGTTGCAGAGCCACCAATAAACCACCCAGGGTCAAACCCTACCATCTAGTGGCCTGTCGGCCTTTTCCCCAAAAACCAAAACTCCAAAATGAATGCAAAGGGAAAAGAACAACGGTATAGCGAGTTGCCTTAGGGTTTAGATCTCCACGATCGAGATAGGATAGATCAATGGGTGAGATTTTTCCAGCCAAGCTATGCCAATACCAAGACAGAGTTACAATCACCTACCATTAATAACTCCATTGAATAGCAGGCCCCGTTGGAGTGCCATATCACCAAGGTGGAGCTTACAACTCGGCAGAGTTCCCACAATTTCTACAAATTCATCACGTGGAGCTAGTTACAGGTAGGATCCAACGAGACAATCCACTATCAACACAGAAGGTTTCCATTAAATGCTTGATCCCACGTATCACTTGCCAGACCATACCTATAACGGCATTAAGTTCTTGTGATATCCCTCCATTATAACCTATATATTTAATTTTGTAATGGATAGGAATCCTTGATTTTGACGATGGGTACCATCCCTAGTACCATGAGAACGGAAAACTATTGAACTATGATGTTCACTTGATAAACTTAACTTAAGCATCGTCGTAGGTTATGATAATCCTAAACTAGATTTCCTAATCCTAGGTAGGTTTGTGAAAGAGTTATTATTAGTTACGGAATGACGACATGCTTCTACAAGTTATCTATTAACACAAGCATTGATTTTAGTTAAAGATCCTATGTAAAAAGTAATCAGTACCATAGATATGGTTACTATCTTAGGTAACACCCCTCCTTTATCAACCTAAAGTAAATAAGTGTTGTAATTGTATCTATGTAAATGGCCCTGGTGAGGAGCTCAAGGCCGCCATGGCCCCACCAGTGGAACCCGACAGTCTTGTATGTTATTTCTTAAAGTTGAAAATGTTAGCATAGAGTTAAGAGACTAAAGACGATAACCGGAGGGGATAAAATCTATAGAACCATAAGAAATCCAACTACTACTATGAGACTATGCCTTAACAACCTTTAGAAGAGACTGATCCTTATTTCTAAGTATACAAGAGAAAGTGATACTAAGAGCCTTTACCTATCATATGTTTTTATGTATGCCTAAGTATTACCTACATAGATTCTTAAAAAATCCAAGCTTTACTATATAACATATGATGAAAGCTTCATTATATTTAGGTAAGTATATATATATAGCCTATGGTGGGAGCTTTATTTATATACGTGAGTATATATATTATTTGCATTCGATTGACCATAGAATATGGTGGAAACTTCATGATATATATATGAGTATATAATATTGTATTCGATGGTCCGTAGCATGTGGTGCAAGCTTCTTTATATATATATATTTGTGAGTATATTTTATCTATATTCATTTTTCTTAAATAAAAACATTCGGTTGGCTTCCACATTCGTGATGGAAGTAATGGAGTCGTATTGACCACCTTCCTCAACAGATACTTGGCGTTATTTGAAAACTAATACCTCCAAGTGGAATAAGGGGAAGATTACGTAAAATTTTGTCTCGGTGAAGAGAATGGGAGTTAGGTGGAGATAGATTTTTCTGGGATTTGTCTATGGTGCACATGAGTTATTTCTAGTTGGCAGCTTTCTGTCAAATTTTTTTCTTGTTAAGCCGAGCCGGATGGGGAAGGAACTCCGAAGGACAAATCTTTCGGCTGTACTTAAGATTTGTATGCATCGTGGCGGATAGTTGGCAAGAACTAAACCCTTGAGTTCTGGATCTTGGACTGGGGAAATGGATCTTCGCACCCTCCCAAATGATCTTTGGTTGCTCTTTATAGTATGCAATACTGGTGTAGTTATATATATATATTGGTTATTTGATGGAAGGGGGGGGAAATCGATAGTCGTGAGATAGCTGCTGAGATGGGGGGCTTATGCTTGCTATGGGGACGGGTATCGTTGTGTTCTAGGAGACTGCTTATGTATTGTTAACACTTATATTTTTGATCATTGGCTATGGGTATGGACGATAGGAGGAATTTAACTGACGCTTGAAGTTTAGAAATCGACAAAGTGGAATTTAACTTATGCAAGGAGAACAAGTGATGCTTGTGATCTCAGGGCGAAGGAAGAAAGTTTTCAATCCCTGCAAGGGATAGCCTCTTCTAAGGAATGTGACCTCCATAGACGCTGTATGTTAGATTAATTTCCGAAGAAGTGGAACAGAGAAGACTCGACGACGGAAGTAAGTTAGCAACTGTTCGTTCTCCAAATGAGTAAGCAATGTTTGTTTATTGCTGAGATACATGCTTAATATCTACTCATTATTAAATGCCTGCGCATACCCTCCTTAGTAGGGATGTGATCTGATCATCTTTGTTTGTTTTAATATTTGAGATAAATACCTGCATATCGTTAATGTCTATGCTTAAAATCTGGGCGATCTCATTGAAGAGAATCGACCATAGGTATGTTACAGCGCCTGAGTTGTGAGTAGCCATAGCATAGATTTATTGATCCGTAGTATGATGGCTATACGAAAATGCTGGGTGAATACCATTTAATACTCCGTATATGGATTTCTTCTTGTTGGCAATGGTAGTGTAGGAAAGGCATGATTCCAGACTTGTGATAGTTTCTGTTGCTTCCCAGATTATATACATAATCTCTACAAAAACGTTAAGTTCAGAGTTGTGTATTTTCTAGATCTCGGGCAGTCGAGTTATAATTACAATGTGTAGATCAACCGGATCGCTATCTACGTTTTCTTAATCTCTGTGTGACAGAGTTGTCTCTCCATTTGTCTAGATCTTGTGCTGACAGAGATATACCCCAGCAACGTTTTTAGTACCAAACCCTACGATCAAGATGGGAACTCTACGGTAAAGACCAGTAAACTTTATGCCTGCTACCAAGGTAAATAATTATTCTAATTCATTTGCAAATATCCATATGCCTGATTTAGTGATTATGTTTCTGATCTCTGCATACTCTCGATTCACAGAGTTATAGTATTTTATATCTCTGCATATTATTGATCTCTATCCAGGAAAGGCATGATTCCGGACTTGTGATAGTTTCTGTTGCTTCCTGGATTATATACATAATCTCTACAAAAACTTTAAGTTCAGAGTTGTGTATTTTCTAGATCTCGGGCAGTCGAGTTATAATTACAATGTGTAGATCAACCGGATCGCTATCTACGTTTGCTTAATCTCTGCGTGACAGAGTTGTCTCTCCATTTGTCTAGATCTTGTGTTGACAGAGATATACCCCAGCAACGTTTTCAGTACCAAACCCTACGATCAAGATGGGAACTCTACGGTAAAGACCAGTAAGCTTTATGCCTGCTATCAAGGTAAATAATTATTCTAATTCATTTGCAAATATCCATATGCCTGATTTAGTGATTATGTTTCTGATCTCTGCATACTCTCGATTCACAGAGTTATAGTATTTTATATCTCTGCATATTATTGATCTCTATCCTTAGAGCCGGTTGCTTGTAAAAGTATAACCTGATCCCTGCCTCGGAGGTAATATCTATTTATAATTGGTATCTGAGAAATACTAGTTAACTATATGCGAAGATGTTGCTTGTGTTTTGAGGTATCAAGTTAATACAAAAGTAGGATAAAGGAAATTTAGGTTTGTATAATGTTATGTATTCCTAAGAAGAGATACTAGGTATAGTGTAAATTTGTTTGTAAACTTTAAGGAAAGAATGTAGTCGGATGTGTAAGGTTGAGAAGTGAATTATTTATGGTTATGCATGATGATTATCCATCTAGAGTATATTTGGATTTAGGTACGCTTATTAATAATTATGATGAATATGTTTTCCGTTGTGACAGAATAAAGACAAGCATATAGATGCTTAGAATAGTACTTTTATAGGTCTTATAACCTATATTCATTGTATATGGATTTTCGACATAAATTCCGTTGCTAAACTTGAAAATTGTTGGAAAATAATCTCGATGAGAAAGGCTGCAAAGTAGCGGAAAGTGATTTCGGCAACAATTGGGTTGTACGATGTAAATTCTACTTGATAATTAATACAAGATGCGACTCTCCTTTGGTGGACGTAGCCCATTATGGAATGGGTGAACCACGTACATTTTGTCTCCCCATGTGTATAATTCTTGATTCTCATGTTTATGTATTATTATTTATATCTTGTCAACAACTCTTGAGTAATTGTTATTCATGGAATGTGTATGGAAATAATATTGTGAAAGCATTTTGTTATCATAGCATGGAACTGCAAAATTGATTTATATATAATGGACTCGAGGGAGATCCAAGGAGCTGCAATGATAATACTTAAGCAAATTGTCTTTTATAAAAAGGTCAAGTGTATGCACAAGGATTAATTACATGTTGGTTGTTCTTATAATGTTTAAATATGAATATCTTTAAGGGAAGAAATTTTTTCATTTCACCAGAATTACTAACTCACAAATCTTGGAGATGTTACAGTTCTTGTCAGCGGCATAATTATTATCAACAACACAATCTCGGGATAATATCCCTGTATTACAACCATGTTCTATAGTTTCAACACCATGATATAAATTCACATAATGTCCAGGTTATATATTATGTTTCCAATGCTAAGTTAATTTGCATAGCATTTGTGTATTGCAAATTCAAACGGTATGTTATATTCATATATTAAGCACGAAATAAAATGCCAATACCAAACCTTAATTTGCATAAGGTCTATGCATTATAAGTTTAACATTTAGTTTCATTCCTATAGTAAGTATATATTATGATATCAATGCTGAGATCAATTTGCATAAGGCTTATGCATTATAACTCTAACCCTAACAAATTGATATATGTAGCAACCACTTAACAAAGCAACATCTTGTTCAACCTTGTACGTTGCATTGTTCAGACTGTTAATACAAATTGTAATTCCAATGATTCTACCAACAATTACAATAAAAGTATAGTATAAAATATCTTTAGCTACACTTACAAGAGTTAGTATAAAAATGGTACAAGTTGATAAAGAAAAACTAGAACTTCATACCGTCGATACCTTCATGCACAGCAGTACACACACCTAACTTAAAAACAGAGACGGATAGCTGAAACATAAAACACCTCTGGAAGTACTTGAATTATTTATTCATCTTACCTGCAGATCTGCGAAAGAAAAGGTCCAATGCTTTAGCTATCAAGCTAAGTAAACCCAAGGGCACCCTGTAGGAACCCCTTCAGAAATATGCAAACAGATCATCAGTATTATTACTAGCACCATTACATACGAATAAATAAACATTGTTTTATCGCATTTCATTTATAATCTAATGTATTTTTATGTTTAAGAATAACAATGATAATTTTATGGAGCTGTCATTATCTAATAGTTAAATAACTTTCATTCTGCAGTTAGCATTTTTCTTATGATTTAGCTATATCAAAATTTTTAAAATTTTAGCAATTTTTGGGGTGTTACACGTGGTATCAGAGCGCAAGTTCAAACTCTAGGCCTGATTTAGGCTCATGCCCGCAAACAGAAAACAAATTAGAAATTTTATGTTACTAACTTTTGTAATTCAATTTTATTTTTGCACAGAGAAGATTGACCTTTAAATTGCAGGTATGGAAATACCAGAATAATCAGCAGAGGATAGATCTCCTCGTAATGAACGCATTAATAATAACAATTCTGAAGGAATTTATGTTGAATTAAATAACCAGTCTTCTGAAATTTTACGCATTGTACAGGATTTAAAATCTGAGTTAAAAGCTGTTAAAGAAGAAAATGAATGGATCCTTAAGGTATATGAAGAGTTACAATAGAATTTAAAAGGGAATTGTCATAATGATGAAAGAGGCAGAAAATCAGAAATGAAGGATGATTCTGAAACAATGTCCCACCAACATAAGCATAAGAAAACAATAAATGATAAAAGGAATAGTTACTCATCCTCTAAATCTGACCCAAGTAATAATGAATTTAATTATGACAGCAGTAACAATGAATGTTGCTCTAAAAAGAGAAAACATAAACATCATGAATAGATTACTGGGGAATTTAAAAAGATTAAGCCACCCACCTTTAATGGCAAAAGTGAGAAGGGTGAGACAACAGAAGCTTGGTTGTATGGAATGAAGAAGTACTTTAATATTTACGAATACTCTTCTCAACTAAAAGCGAAGATGGCTATTTACAATCTGACTGGGAAAGCAGATATTTGGTGGCAGGATCTTAAAAGAATTAAGAGTATAAAAGAAAAATAAGTAACTCGGAATATGTTTAAAAGTTTGTTTAAAAAGAAGTTTTTGTTACAATACTTTGAAGATAAGTCAAAGGAGTTTTACGATCTAAAGTTGGGTACAATGAAAATGAAAGAACTGTGCAGCAAGTTCCTTAGCTTGCTGAGATATGTGCCTTATATGGTTGAGGAAAAGCCTAAAGTGCAAAGGTTTCTCAACTGTCTACCTTTTAATATAAAAGACCGTATCGAGTATGATAATCCTTCCACTTTAGAAGAGGCCATGAGAAAGGCCAATTTTTGTTTTGATCAAAACAGAAAAAGAGAAGGAACAACTGGTTGGAAGAACAGTAAGACTAATCAATTTGACTATAAAAATAAGAATTTCAATCATAATTCTGGAGGTTTTAAGAAAAGTTTTAATAATATAAATTTTCCTAATAATTACAGGAATAACGCATCTCAGAACTTTACTACTGCAAGAAGCATACCTAACAATAATAATCACAGCAATACCAATAATAACACCAACAGGTGTGCTGAACAGAAAGGACCCATGAAGTGTTATGACTGTGGCAGACCACATAAGAGAGTAGATTGCCCACGCAACAAGAGGACAACCAACAATGTTCACACTATGCAAGCAGAACCTATAGTTGGAGATATCGCAAGAGAAATGCCCAGGATAAATGCAGCGCTGGAGAACCGTCAAGCAGACAATCAAACATCCATGGTCGAAATTGAAGGTATGATACAAAACAAGTCTATTTCTATTCTGATAGATCCTGGTGAAAATTTGAGTTATATTTCACCTACTTTAGTAAACCGTTGCAAGGTAAAAATAGAGAAATTTGATAATGCATGGTTAGTTCAGCTTGCAACCGGAACTCAAAGAAACTTTACAGATTTTGTCAACGATTGTAAAGTATTTTTAAGTTAGTTGAAAACACAAATTAATCTGAATGTTTTACCCTTAGGGTCATATGACTTGTTGATTGGTATGGACTGGCTTGAACAACATGGAGTTTTACTAAATTTTTATGACAAATCTTTTACATGTGTAAATAATGAAAGTAATACAGAATCAGTAAAACGAATTCATAGGAAGATTTTAGTAAGGCAGATTTCTGCTCTACAAGTAAAGAGAGTTGCCAGAAAAGGCTGTAAAATGTTTGCTGTTAATGTTATTAATGACGAGTGTACATCTAAAGAAGACAAGTTAAAAATAGAGGATATTCCCGTCGTTAGGGACTTTTCTGACGTATTCTCGGAAGAAATTCCAAGATTACCTCCGAAAAGGGAACTTGATTTCACCATTGAGTTATTACCTGGTGCGGTACCAAACTCGAAGGGTCCCTATAGGATGAATATTCTGGAGTTAAATGAGTTAAAATCTCAGCTGAAAGAATTAATAGATAAAAACTACATAAGGCCTAGTGTGTCTCCTTGGGGGGCACCAGTAATTTTTGTTAGAAAGAAAGACAGTACTATGCATTTGTGCATCGATTACCGCTAGCTTAATAAAATGACAATTAAGAACCGATATCCCTTACGCCGCATAGATGATCTATTTGATCAAGTACGTGGAGCAGAGATATTCACTAAAATTGATTTAAGTTTGGGTTATCATCAAGTCAGGATAAAAGATGAGGACATATTCAAAACTGCATTCAAAACGCGTTATGGACACTACGAGTTTGTAGTTATGCCTTTTGGGCTAACCAACTCACCGACAGTGTTCATGTGTTTAATGAACAACGTTCTGCATAAATATTTGGATAAGTTTGTAGTTGTATTCATTGATGATATTTTGGTTTACTTGAAAACTAAAGAAGAGCATGATGAACATTTAAAAATAATTCTACAAGTAGTAAGAGAACATCAGTTTTATGCTAAGTTCAGTAAATGTGATTTTTATAAAGACAAAATATAGTATTTGGGTCATATAATTTCTAAAGACGGAATTTTCGTTGACCCTGATAAGATAAAAACAATTAATGAAGGGCTTGTCCCTAAAGACGTAACTGATATACGGTCATTCATGGGAATAACAAGTTATTATAGAAATTTTATTGAAGGGTTCTCAAGAATTTCTAACACCGTCACTTCTTTACAGAAGAAAGGGAAGAAATTCATAAGCGATCAAAAGTGTCAAGAAAGTTTTAATAAGTTAAAAGAATTATTAACTACTGCACCCATCTTAAAAATTGCATATCCCAATATGGATTTTGTCGTATGCACGGATGCATGCAAAGATGGACTTGGAGGAGTCTTAAGTCAGGAAGGTCATGCCATTGCTTTTGAGTCAAGGAAGTTAAAAATACATGAAAAGAATTATGCAACTTATGATCTTAAGTTGGCAGTCGTGATACATGCATTAAAAATGTGGCGCCATCACTTGATTGGAAGAAAATTCATTTTAATAACTGATAATAAAGGCTCAAAGTATTTATTGGATCAAACAAATCTTAACACAAGGCAAGCTAGGTGGTTAGCTTTCCTTAGCGAGTGTGAGTTTGAGATTCATCACATTAATGGAAAGGAGAATAAGGTGGTTTCAATGCTTTGAACAGAAATGCTAGATTGAGTTTTGTGGCAGCAATCAGTACTTTTAAGACTGATTTGGAAAATCAGATCGAAGAAGGAATTAAACAAGACGAAAATTACCAAAAATTACATGATAAAATGGCTGAAAATTCATCAAAAAATTTAATAAAAGATTACGGTATAAATGAAAAATGATTCTTAACATATAAAAACAGAATTTATGTACCTAATATTTCGAAAGTTAAGTTGCTGATTTTGGATGAAGTTCATAGGAGTCCTTATTCAGGACATCCTAGTTATCATAAAATGATAACTATGTTAAGAAAAGATTATTTTTGGCCCAACATGAAGAATGAAGTTGCTGAATATATAGCTAGATGTTTTGAATGTCAGACTATTAAAGCTGAACACCAACATCCAGCTGGACTATTGCAGCCCATACCAATTCCAGAATAGAAATGGAAAATTATAAGCATTGACATTATTACATGTTTGCCTAGAAATCAGAAGCAGAATGACTCAATCATGGTTGTTGTTGATAAACTTAGTAAAGCTGCTCATTTTATTCCTGTTAAAACTACTTTCAAGGCTTCTAACATTGCATATATTTTCATGAAGCAAATTTTTCGTTTACATGGAATTCCAAAGGTAATTATTTCAGACGAGGACTCTAAGTTCACCGAAAATTTTTTGACAACACTATTTAAAGGATTAAATACTAAATTAAATTTCAATACTTCTTTTCACCCACAAACTGATGGTCAAACAAAAAGGGTAAATCAGATTTTAGAAAACATGTTAAGATTGTATGTTAAAGATCAGCCATCTAAGTGGGAAGATTTCTTACATTTAGCATAATTTTCCTATAATAATAATTATCAAGCATGTGTTAAGTTAAGCCCATTTGAGATTTTGTATGGAAGAAAATGTTGTACTCCAATTTCTTGGGATAATCCTGTAGACAGATTAATGTTAGGACCATTTTTACTGAAAGAAATGGAGCTAACCGTGAAACAGGTTCAAGGTAACTTAAAGGTTGCCCAAGATCGGCAAAAAAACTATGCTGATTCGAAATGCACTAAAAGAGAATTTCATGTAGGAGATCATGTTTTTATAAAGGTAAAACCCAAGAAAAGTTCTTTGCAGCTTAGGAGTTGTGCTAAACTAGCACCAAGGTATTGTGGACCATTCGAAATCCTATCAAGGATAGGAGTTGTTGCATATCAATTGGCTTTGCCATATAATTTCAAAATCCATAATATTTTTCACATTTCTGTTTTAAAGAAGTATGTGCACGATGCTACTCATGTGCTGAATTCGAATGACATACAAGTGGAACCCGAAGGAGATTTTCAGGTGGAACCAGATTGTATTCTCGACCGGAGGGAAATTATGCTTCGGAATCGCACCATAGGGCAGGTAAAGGTGCAATGGAAGTACTTTAGCCCTGATGAAGTTACTTGGGAACTGGAAAGTAATATGCAGGCAACATATCCAGTTATGTTCCATGAGGAACTTTATGATGATCAAGCAACATCGAGGATGATGTTGAGCTTAAGTGGGGGTGTTTTTAACATACCCTTTTTGCTGGAAAAACATTTTGTCTTAGAAAACATTATGATAAATTTTATTGTAAAGTTTTATGTTCGACAGGTGTCCAAGGATGACTCTAATTTGCACAATATTTTATTATTTAATAAATAAAATAGGAGACAAACACCTAAGAGGACTCTTGAAAGAGTGGTTACTGATCCACTAGGTGGAATGGAATCTGGGGTAGAAGGCAATGGACAAGTGGCAGCATCATGATGCAACTAACTAGCTGTTGGTATGAGAAAACTCCCTTGAAATGTGGTCATAGTGCCCTAAAAGATGGGACTGGAGCTTGAGGCTCATTTATTCCAAACTGACCACTAAAGACCTAGGTAGTCCATATAATAGCCATCAAATTATGAACTGAGGTTCATCACTTTTTATGACGAGAAAATTTACCTTGGGGTTTTGCTGTGTTTGCACCCAAGAGATTTGATGAGGGGATATGCTATGTTGTTGATCATGTTGTGAGTCTGCCAGACTTTATTGAGTTCATGAGTTTGATGCTGTGATATCCCTCCTTTCTGAACTATTATTTTATAAATGAAATTGTATGTTGTACTTATTTTCTAGTGAGGAGCTCAAGGTTAAGGCCCCACCATTAAAACCTCCTAATATTTTGAGTTATACCTAAGTTTTATGTTTAGGGTGGTGGCACGACTGAAACAAAGGAAACCGAGTCCACGGAGGAGAAACTGATGGCTAGAAGCATGAGAATCTAACTACCATGGGTGTCATCTTGAGTTTGAGCCACTCAGAAGTAAAAAGGGTAAACTAAGCACTAGTACTATCAGCTAAATTTAAGACACTATATACCTGTTGATGAGAGATTAGTACTACTACCTTGACCCTTTTTGAGAAATAGGATTATTTGAAGACATACATGCATATATATTATAGTCTAACTTACTATAATATTCTTGGAAAAGACCTTAGTATCTTTATAGTTGTATATAAAGAATATGTGCATTCCTTTTTAAGCATACACTTATAAGGGTATAAGTCAAAAGGATTATAGGGTATGATAGTGAAACTAGATATACCTATATACAAGTTTATGTATAAGAATCTTAGTAAATATCTAATTAACAAGTCTCTTGAGATAAGAGATAGTATCTTTTAGTTGAGTGCGTGTTATTTTGGTGTTGTTTGCTTGTATTATTTTCAATAAAAAATGGATCGGCATCGAGAATATTGGGGGGTGTCTCCTTAGTGGAGCACCCGAACCCTAACCGCCACCACTTGTTGCCTATCCAAATCATTAAAACCGCCATCTGTCGCTAAAGAAAAACCACGACTACTACCACCGCCAAGCTCTAAAGCACTTTCTTAAAGAGGCGGGGTAGGCAAATAAAAGGGGGGAAACGAGTGGACTACGGGGAGGATTCATTTTTGGCGTTGTATGGCCTTCGGCAGGGGAAAAGTTACAGGAAGAATGGGTGCTAGTTGAGTGGGACAGGACGACCGGCCATGGTGGCTTTTACCTACAATAGGAGTTCTCTCACGGGACTATTGCGCAGGAGTCTAGACAATCATCAGATCGAGATCGGGAAAACCTTCACGGGAAGGGCGATTACAGTACTGACTGCATGTTCAGATAAGTATTATCCGTAGTATCTAACTCGTAGAAGTCAAATTCGGTTTCAGATCTATCTCTGGTTGGGCGAGTTTTTTTGCAAAACCTATTTTCTTTAAACCGCATCTCAGGGATGCATTTCTGGCATTTCTAGCTTAATTTATGTGATTAAGGTTATCTCTATATAACAGATCTCAACCTAAGTATAGGCTACCCGATCTGGCATTGACCAGTGAGATCCGCGTCGCCTTTGGCTGATCGTTGGGGAGGTTCTTTTTTTTTTACAAGCGGTTTTGAGCTTGTTATTCCTGGAATTCTGTGTGGAAAGGAACGGCTTCTAAAAAAGAAAGCCCGATCCCAGTTTCTAATCGAGTGGCGAATGTCTGTCGTCGTCTTCTTTTGTTGAAGGAATTCTTGTTTAAATGTTGTATAGTGCCTTCGCCTTTTGATAAGTTTTGGTAACTTGAGTGGTGATCTGTAATCCCATCCTTGACGGTATGCCCGTATCACGCTGTGATGGAGGCGTTGATACCTATGGTGGCCTTTCATGTTTTCATTTGAGAGTGATCACGCTATGGGGAAAGCGTCGATCCCTGCATCTTTTCTTTTCTATTTTCCTTATCTTAAGAAGAGTAGAGAGTTTGAGTTGGGGAAAGGGGTTTTCTTGTTTCTTGAAAGATGAGGGTGTTATGCTTAGAGAATAGACCGATTACATAACCCTGCACAAGAGAAAACGTTCTGATTTAGATCTCTTGGAAGAGTGGTAAATTATTTCCTTTAAACATGGTAACGGCCAGTCCTTGTTTTTATTTTCTCGACAGAGTCGCTTCATGATCAGCGATTTCTGCAGTCGTAGTTTCTCGGTTGAAAGAATGTTTTGATTTCCTATTTTTCTGGGAATCTTTAATTGGTAGCTTTCATACTTTTGCTATTGGTTTTCTGCCCCACTTTGGAAGGATAGTGGAAACTCTGCCTTGTTAGTAATAAATTAATGTAGCTGCATTAATAGTCATCCCAGCGTGGTTCATTGTCTTATATTGTGTTCAAAGCTTTTGATAGGATGCATAGATCTCATAAGTAAACCCCTATTCTACCTATGCTAACGTTGATTATGTTAGTGGTTATTCCAGTATGGGCGTTGTCCTTTAAACTACACAAAAATAGTGATACACTGCATAGAAGTCATAATAGATTTCTATTACATCTATGCTTTATGTCATGAAAGGTTGTATATAACGATTGATGGTTATAGTTCTGCCTTTGTAATAAAGTTTTACGGAACTGAGTGAAGTTCCATATAATTAGAGTTAATATATTATTCATATGTTTTTATCTCTGCAGTAAGACATTGGTGTGCGAAATAAAACTCTGTTCAGTTAAGAAATTAGGATTATTGTAGCTCATATGAAGACTCTTGCTATCTCTTGGATCCATGTCAAATTTACCTATACTGTAAATGCTTAGCTTGTCGATTCCATCTCTTGCATGGATCGCTACCCTAGTTTTCCGTTTGTTGTCTAGTTGTGATATACATAGCAGTATTCCAGGTTGGATCTCTTTTGTGCAATATTGCTGGTTAAAAATGCTAGATCTCGTTGTTATTGAAAATGTGGTCGGATCGACTTTTCTGTTGTTTATTATTATTGCTACATAGAAAACGGTTGACCAAGGGTTAGATTTATATAGGACCCGATTTCAGATCTATTTATTTTAACGTTTTTCTTACTGTATATTGAGATTTATGGGTAGTTTTTGCTGCATATGTCGGTGTATTGTTGTTTGATGGGAAGCTGAGCAATCCCAGCGATCACTCTAAATACAGAGGACCGTTTTCAGCTTGACATGACCATTCTTTCCATTACTTTCTGGAAATGGTGGTTACCTGCACAACTCTGTATCCCCGTGAATGTTAGGGGTTTCCCATTTATAGTTTTGAATGTTGAAGTAGAGCTGATATATATCTGTGGCTAAGTGATAACTTTTTGATCTTTAGCTTGTGGAGACATAATAAATACAAAGAAAGTTCTCAGTGAATATGTAAGTTACATCGACGAATAATCTCAGTGAGATAAGCCGTAAGAGCAACCATGAAGTTGCCAGGATGTAATTCTTTGGATACATATTACATGATGCAACGACGGTTGGTGGACGTAGCCCAAAGAGTTGGGTGAACCACGTGAAATTTGGTGTCTCTTTCTAATGTGTCCTTACTTGATTTAATTGTCTTAAGATATTGTGATGGTGTTGTCGTTACATCAATACTTGACTAGGTGATTGGTAAGACAGGAGTTATAGATAATCTTTGTTTTGATCATGAAAGGTATGTTGTGTTTTAAATATATTCATGTTTACAATTAATGTGTTGAATGACTCAAATAAACTAGTGTGTCTATGCAATATGGGTTTATTAAAGAGATTTTCTATAGAAGCATATCACTACTATAAAGTTCACTCATATGTAATCGTTCGAAGGAGATAAAGGGATTGTGATAAACCTTACTTGTTTACATTGGTAGTTGAATATCGATGGAATGTGGATTAAGAATTATTAGGAGTAAACAATATAACGTGTTATAGGGGTAATTTAAAATATAGAGCAAGCAAGGAAACAAATTCTCAATTTTTCTTATGAGTATAGCCAAAAGTTTAAGTAGTACTGTTGGCGAAAATTATTCGGTAAATCCTTTGACTGAATGTTTCGATTTAACTACTCAAAGTTTCATCCTTTCACTTAATAAGTTTATTACGAAGTGTCGTTAACATAATGAAGATTTTTCTAAATATGCATTTTTACGAACTCACTTATGTCGAGATGTTACATATGGTATCAGAGCATTAGGTTACAACACTAGGGCCTAATGAGCTCAACATGCGATCAGTGAGTATTAAGGTTGTTAAGGTACTAATCAATTGTTTTCGTTTTCATTTTGGATGCATGGATTGTACTCGAAGAGGGGAAATGAATCTCCGAGCTCGACTTCAAGTTCTTCCGCCAGAGCATGGGTTGCAAACACTTGGGCTTATTGGGCTCAATTGAAGAAGAACTAATACAAGTTGGTCGGACTAAAACAGGAGCTGCATTCTATAAGCCAAGAATAAATTTTCACTTTTAAAGAATCGTCAAGAGGTAAGCGACAAAACTTCTTGAAATTGCAAGTAAGTACGTACGAGTTTACTGAAGAGTATTATTAGAGTATCTATTTGTGAACCTTGCATAAGTTCATTTGACATTTGAATGATCTTCTATGGATAACATTAGAGAATGAATACACATCCTACGTCTATTGATATCCTCGATAATTAATATCTTTCAGTTTCAACAAATTCGAATAAGTACGGTAGATGCATGTTATGAACTTAGGTAATTAATCGATTTGATTGACCCAATGGTCCAGATTTCCAAAATATAAGAGGTATCTGCTCTTTTAATTATGTTGGAAGCATAGTCATTTTAATGATAGATTTTGTTCCTTAATACGATATACATTATATTACAAAGGTATAAATTAGGAACTATTGGTTTGATAGATGTGCTAAAGGAGTATAGCCTTATTGGACTTAGACATGTAGATTCTTGTTCACAAAGAAAATTAACTTTAATAGCATGAATTTCTATGACTGAGAAATAGTTATAATTTCTTTAAAAGAGTATATGTGTATTCTAAGTAGTTAAAGTAGATGCATATGATGAAAATGCATTTTTAATATCCCTTATTTTAGTGATCTCTACTGGGAAAGTTAAGATAATTGAGTAGTTGTTATAAAAGTTGTGTTTGACGTTTATGAAATGGGAGTATACATTATATGCATGTACACTTGACTACCTATTTCATTATTTTCATAAGATATTGAGTATAGTACTAATATGAGTTAAATGCAATAAGACTTGTACCTTGGCATAGGAGGAGTACATAATAAGTAGATATTGGGCCTCCTGTATTAAAGGTATGCGATTATCTTGACAAAGTGTGCAAATATATATATGTGTAAACAATGTGTTGTTTCTTACATGATATGAGAATGTACAAGGAAAAGTTGGATAAATAAAAATAGAAATCGTGTGAAAAGTGGAAAGATATAGCATCCTTCCAAATAAGTTATTAGACTAAATAAATTAGGGTTTAATCCTAGTCCCTGAGTTTCATGAGAAGGAAGGAAGTTACAAATGAAATAAACTCTCACTAGTTCTTATTATGTGTCTTGATTGATTTTGTTATTTGATTATACTATCTTAGGATGATGTGGTGTATTATGTATTGGTGACATACTTCGGATTTAGAGATTAGAATAATGAAGAATGAGTTACATTGAAGAAAAATATACGATCATGGAAATTCTCCTTGTGAGATATTTCTTCTTATGTATACTGACGGTTTATTGATCGCCAAAGTTTATAATTCATTGAGATTAGTGATAACTGGATATGACTGAAGTGTTTATGAGAGAATGACGTATGAAATGTATTGTGTTACGACTTGCATATACGGAAAATCCATGAAGTTGAAGTTGGCATAGTTAATGAAGAGGGTTACTTATTAGGTCAAAGTTAAGAAAGAAACAGCTATATACTTAAAGGTGAGTTACCATGAATAGTTGAATAGGATACAAATCCTTAGTAAAATGGCTTTGTCATCAACAGAAGTATTTGACTTTTCCAACATGGGTACATACCAGTTTCGTTGTTTTACTCGCAAAAGTTTAAGTAAGAAAAGAATGTTTATTTTAGATAATCAAGTATAAACATTATAGTGTGAATGATGATTATATTTTCATGCATCAGAAAAGATCTTTTTACAAATATTATATTTTGTTACCAACAGGTGAATTTGAATTCGCGAGATGGACAAAAAATTTGGAGTAATTCTTGTTGAACAAAGCACTCGACTCAGATTGGTTAGAGTAATCGTATGGGTACATAATGTAATATGACGAAATAATCGATTAAATTGAAAGAGATTTTTCTAGACTCAAGCAAGGCGGCTTGGGGAAAATAAGTTCCGGGACTCAAGCGGGAAGGCTTGAGGGGAATTGTGTAAAGAGTGTTGCAATGGCACTGAAATGCTCCCTAAAATCAGGGATTGAACAGCCACTAGGATTCTCGGAGAATCGGCTGGCTGTAAGACCTAGGCAAGCTATAAAGAAAAATGAATACGTGGGAGGCAGGACGCTGCTTAGTATTCATAAAAATGTTTGCTGCGTGAGCACTAAGGTGTTAGGCAAAACATGAAAGAAATGTTTGCTGCGTGAGCACTAAGGTGTTAGGCAAAACATGAAAGAAATGTCTTCCGCGGGAGCACTAAGGTGTTAGGAAAACATGAGAGAAATGGTTGCTGCGTGAGCACTAAGGTGTTAGGCAACAAGTTCCTGGATCAAGTGAATGATGTTTGTTGATTTAGTCAATAGAATACCATCATGGAGTGCTAGAATTATTCCATGTGTTGCAAATGATAGGTGCAATAAAGAACTCATGATTTATGTTTCTGAGTTTGATTATGAAGTTGGTGACAAGTGGTTACTAAACAAATGCAGATATGATCGATAAGCGACTTGTAGAAAAACCCGTGAAAGTCCAAATAAAAATGGCGAAACAAGCAAATAATTGCTCCAAGATAAGAGTGAACACCGAGGACGGTGTTATTTTTAAAGGGGATAAGGATGTGATATCCCTCCTTTCTGAACTATTATTTTATAAATGAAATTGTATGTTGTACTTATTTTCTAGTGAGGAGCTCAAGGTTAAGGCCCCACCATTAAAACCTCCTAATATTTTGAGTTATACCTAAGTTTTATGTTTAGGGTGGTGGCACGACTGAAACAAAGGAAACCGAGTCCACGGAGGAGAAACTGATGGCTAGAAGCATGAGAATCTAACTACCATGGGTGTCATCTTGAGTTTGAGCCACTCAGAAGTAAAAAGGGTAAACTAAGCACTAGTACTATCAGCTAAATTTAAGACTCTATATACCTGTTGATGAGAGATTAGTACTACTACCTTGACCCTTTTTGAGAAATAGGATTATTTGAAGACATACATGCATATATATTATAGTCTAACTTACTATAATATTCTTGGAAAAGACCTTAGTATCTTTATAGTTGTATATAAAGAATATGTGCATTCCTTTTTAAGCATACACTTATAAGGGTATAAGTCAAAAGGATTATAGGGTATGATAGTGAACCTAGATATACCTATATACAAGTTTATGTATAAGAATCTTAGTAAATATCTAATTAACAAGTCTCTTGAGATAAGAGATAGTATCTTTTAGTTGAGTGCGTGTTATTTTGGTGTTGTTTGCTTGTATTATTTTCAATAAAAAATGGATCGGCATCGAGAATATTGGGGGGTGTCTCCTTAGTGGAGCACCCGAACCCTAACCGCCACCACTTGTTGCCTATCCAAATCATTAAAACCGCCATCTGTCGCTAAAGAAAAACCACGACTACTACCACCGCCAAGCTCTAAAGCACTTTCTTAAAGAGGCGGGGTAGGCAAATAAAAGGGGGGAAACGAGTGGACTACGGGGAGGATTCATTTTTGGCGTTGTATGGCCTTCGGCAGGGGAAAAGTTACAGGAAGAATGGGTGCTAGTTGAGTGGGACAGGACGACCGACCATGGTGGCTTTTACCTACAATAGGAGTTCTCTCACGGGACTATTGCGCAGGAGTCTAGACAATCATCAGATCGAGATCGGGAAAACCTTCGCGGGAAGGGCGATTACAGTACTGACTGCATGTTCAGATAAGTATTATCCATAGTATCTAACTCGTAGAAGTCAAATTCGGTTTCAGATCTATCTCTGGTTGGGCGAGTTTTTTTGCAAAACCTATTTTCTTTAAACCGCATCTCAGGGATGCATTTCTGGCATTTCTAGCTTAATTTATGTGATTAAGGTTATCTCTATATAACAGATCTCAACCTAAGTATAGGCTACCCGATCTGGCATTGACCAGTGAGATCTGCGTCGCCTTTGGCTGATCGTTGGGGAGGTTCTTTTTTTTTTACAAGCGGTTTTGAGCTTGTTATTCCTGGAATTCTGTGTGGAAAGGAACGGCTTCTAAAAAAGAAAGCCCGATCCCAGTTTCTAATCGAGTGGCGAATGTCTGTCGTCGTCTTCTTTTGTTGAAGGAATTCTTGTTTAAATGTTGTATAGTGCCTTCGCCTTTTGATAAGTTTTGGTAACTTGAGTGGTGATCTGTAATCCCATCCTTGACGGTATGCCCGTATCACGCTGTGATGGAGGCGTTGATACCTATGGTGGCCTTTCATGTTTTCATTTGAGAGTGATCACGCTATGGGGAAAGCGTCGATCCCTGCATCTTTTCTTTTCTATTTTCCTTATCTTAAGAAGAGTAGAGAGTTTGAGTTGGGGAAAGGGGTTTTCTTGTTTCTTGAAAGATGAGGGTGTTATGCTTAGAGAATAGACCGATTACATAACCCTGCACAAGAGAAAACGTTCTGATTTAGATCTCTTGGAAGAGTGGTAAATTATTTCCTTTAAACATGGTAAGGGCCAGTCCTTGTTTTTATTTTCTCGACAGAGTCGCTTCATGATCAGCGATTTCTGCAGTCGTAGTTTCTCGGTTGAAAGAATGTTTTGATTTCCTATTTTTCTGGGAATCTTTAATTGGTAGCTTTCATACTTTTGCTATTGGTTTTCTGCCCCACTTTGGAAGGATAGTGGAAACTCTGCCTTGTTAGTAATAAATTAATGTAGCTGCATTAATAGTCATCCCAGCGTGGTTCATTGTCTTATATTGTGTTCAAAGCTTTTGATAGGATGCATAGATCTCATAAGTAAACCCCTATTCTAGCTATGCTAACGTTGATTATGTTAGTGGTTATTCCAGTCTGGGCGTTGTCCTTTAAACTACACAAAAATAGTGATACACTGCATAGAAGTCATAATAGATTTCTATTACATCTATGCTTTATGTCATGAAAGGTTGTATATAACGATTGATGGTTATAGTTCTGCCTTTGTAATAAAGTTTTACGGAACTGAGTGAAGTTCCAGATAATTAGAGTTAATATATTATTCATATGTTTTTATCTCTGCAGTAAGACATTGGTGTGCGAAATAAAACTCTGTTCAGTTAAGAAATTAGGATTATTGTAGCTCATATGAAGACTCTTGCTATCTCTTGGATCCATGTCAAATTTACCTATACTGTAAATGCTTAGCTTGTCGATTCCATCTCTTGCATGGATCGCTACCCTAGTTTTCCGTTTGTTGTCTAGTTGTGATATACATAGCAGTATTCCAGGTTGGATCTCTTTTGTGCAATATTGCTGGTTAAAAATGCTAGATCTCGTTGTTATTGAAAATGTGGTCGGATCGACTTTTCTGTTGTTTATTATTATTGCTACATAGAAAACGGTTGACCAAGGGTTAGATTTATATAGGACCCGATTTCAGATCTATTTATTTTAACGTTTTTCTTACTGTATATTGAGATTTATGGGTAGTTTTTGCTGCATATGTCGGTGTATTGTTGTTTGATGGGAAGCTGAGCAATCCCAGCGATCACTCTAAATACAGAGGACCGTTTTCAGCTTGACATGACCATTCTTTCCATTACTTTCTGGAAATGGTGGTTACCTGCACGACTCTGTATCCCCGTGAATGTTAGGGGTTTCCCATTTATAGTTTTGAATGTTGAAGTAGAGCTGATATATATCTGTGGCTAAGTGATAACTTTTTGATCTTTAGCTTGTGGAGACATAATAAATACAAAGAAAGTTCTCAGTGAATATGTAAGTTACATCGACGAATAATCTCAGTGAGATAAGCCGTAAGAGCAACCATGAAGTTGCCAGGATGTAATTCTTTGGATACATATTACATGATGCAACGACGGTTGGTGGACGTAGCCCAAAGAGTTGGGTGAACCACGTGAAATTTGGTGTCTCTTTCTAATGTGTCCTTACTTGATTTAATTGTCTTAAGATATTGTGATGGTGTTGTCGTTACATCAATACTTGACTAGGTGATTGGTAAGACAGGAGTTATAGATAATCTTTGTTTTGATCATGAAAGGTATGTTGTGTTTTAAATATATTCATGTTTACAATTAATGTGTTGAATGACTCAAATAAACTAGTGTGTCTATGCAATATGGGTTTATTAAAGAGATTTTCTATAGAAGCATATCACTACTATAAAGTTCACTCATATGTAATCGTTCGAAGGAGATAAAGGGATTGTGATAAACCTTACTTGTTTACATTGGTAGTTGAATATCGATGGAATGTGGATTAAGAATTATTAGGAGTAAACAATATAACGTGTTATAGGGGTAATTTAAAATATAGAGCAAGCAAGGAAACAAATTCTCAATTTTTCTTATGAGTATAGCCAAAAGTTTAAGTAGTACTGTTGGCGAAAATTATTCGGTAAATCCTTTGACTGAATGTTTCGATTTAACTACTCAAAGTTTCATCCTTTCACTTAATAAGTTTATTACGAAGTGTCGTTAACATAATGAAGATTTTTCTAAATATGCATTTTTACGAACTCACTTATGTCGAGATGTTACATATGGTATCAGAGCATTAGGTTACAACACTAGGGCCTAATGAGCTCAACATGCGATCAGTGAGTATTAAGGTTGTTAAGGTACTAATCAATTGTTTTCGTTTTCATTTTGGATGCATGGATTGTACTCGAAGAGGGGAAATGAATCTCCGAGCTCGACTTCAAGTTCTTCCGCCAGAGCATGGGTTGCAAACACTTGGGCTTATTGGGCTCAATTGAAGAAGAACTAATACAAGTTGGTCGGACTAAAACAGGAGCTGCATTCTATAAGCCAAGAATAAATTTTCACTTTTAAAGAATCGTCAAGAGGTAAGCGACAAAACTTCTTGAAATTGCAAGTAAGTACGTACGAGTTTACTGAAGAGTATTATTAGAGTATCTATTTGTGAACCTTGCATAAGTTCATTTGACATTTGAATGATCTTCTATGGATAACATTAGAGAATGAATACACATCCTACGTCTATTGATATCCTCGATAATTAATATCTTTCAGTTTCAACAAATTCGAATAAGTACGGTAGATGCATGTTATGAACTTAGGTAATTAATCGATTTGATTGACCCAATGGTCCAGATTTCCAAAATATAAGAGGTATCTGCTCTTTTAATTATGTTGGAAGCATAGTCATTTTAATGATAGATTTTGTTCCTTAATACGATATACATTATATTACAAAGGTATAAATTAGGAACTATTGGTTTGATAGATGTGCTAAAGGAGTATAGCCTTATTGGACTTAGACATGTAGATTCTTGTTCACAAAGAAAATTAACTTTAATAGCATGAATTTCTATGACTGAGAAATAGTTATAATTTCTTTAAAAGAGTATATGTGTATTCTAAGTAGTTAAAGTAGATGCATATGATGAAAATGCATTTTTAATATCCCTTATTTTAGTGATCTCTACTGGGAAAGTTAAGATAATTGAGTAGTTGTTATAAAAGTTGTGTTTGACGTTTATGAAATGGGAGTATACATTATATGCATGTACACTTGACTACCTATTTCATTATTTTCATAAGATATTGAGTATAGTACTAATATGAGTTAAATGCAATAAGACTTGTACCTTGGCATAGGAGGAGTACATAATAAGTAGATATTGGGCCTCCTGTATTAAAGGTATGCGATTATCTTGACAAAGTGTGCAAATATATATATGTGTAAACAATGTGTTGTTTCTTACATGATATGAGAATGTACAAGGAAAAGTTGGATAAATAAAAATAGAAATCGTGTGAAAAGTGGAAAGATATAGCATCCTTCCAAATAAGTTATTAGACTAAATAAATTAGGGTTTAATCCTAGTCCCTGAGTTTCATGAGAAGGAAGGAAGTTACAAATGAAATAAACTCTCACTAGTTCTTATTATGTGTCTTGATTGATTTTGTTATTTGATTATACTATCTTAGGATGATGTGGTGTATTATGTATTGGTGACATACTTCGGATTTAGAGATTAGAATAATGAAGAATGAGTTACATTGAAGAAAAATATACGATCATGGAAATTCTCCTTGTGAGATATTTCTTCTTATGTATACTGACGGTTTATTGATCGCCAAAGTTTATAATTCATTGAGATTAGTGATAACTGGATATGACTGAAGTGTTTATGAGAGAATGACGTATGAAATGTATTGTGTTACGACTTGCATATACGGAAAATCCATGAAGTTGAAGTTGGCATAGTTAATGAAGAGGGTTACTTATTAGGTCAAAGTTAAGAAAGAAACAGCTATATACTTAAAGGTGAGTTACCATGAATAGTTGAATAGGATACAAATCCTTAGTAAAATGGCTTTGTCATCAACAGAAGTATTTGACTTTTCCAACATGGGTACATACCAGTTTCGTTGTTTTACTCGCAAAAGTTTAAGTAAGAAAAGAATGTTTATTTTAGATAATCAAGTATAAACATTATAGTGTGAATGATGATTATATTTTCATGCATCAGAAAAGATCTTTTTACAAATATTATATTTTGTTACCAACAGGTGAATTTGAATTCGCGAGATGGACAAAAAATTTGGAGTAATTCTTGTTGAACAAAGCACTCGACTCAGATTGGTTAGAGTAATCGTATGGGTACATAATGTAATATGACGAAATAATCGATTAAATTGAAAGAGATTTTTCTAGACTCAAGCAAGGCGGCTTGGGGAAAATAAGTTCCGGGACTCAAGCGGGAAGGCTTGAGGGGAATTGTGTAAAGAGTGTTGCAATGGCACTGAAATGCTCCCTAAAATCAGGGATTGAACAGCCACTAGGATTCTCGGAGAATCGGCTGGCTGTAAGACCTAGGCAAGCTATAAAGAAAAATGAATACGTGGGAGGCAGGACGCTGCTTAGTATTCATAAAAATGTTTGCTGCGTGAGCACTAAGGTGTTAGGCAAAACATGAAAGAAATGTTTGCTGCGTGAGCACTAAGGTGTTAGGCAAAACATGAAAGAAATGTCTTCCGCGGGAGCACTAAGGTGTTAGGAAAACATGAGAGAAATGGTTGCTGCGTGAGCACTAAGGTGTTAGGCAACAAGTTCCTGGATCAAGTGAATGATGTTTGTTGATTTAGTCAATAGAATACCATCATGGAGTGCTAGAATTATTCCATGTGTTGCAAATGATAGGTGCAATAAAGAACTCATGATTTATGTTTCTGAGTTTGATTATGAAGTTGGTGACAAGTGGTTACTAAACAAATGCAGATATGATCGATAAGCGACTTGTAGAAAAACCCGTGAAAGTCCAAATAAAAATGGCGAAACAAGCAAATAATTGCTCCAAGATAAGAGTGAACACCGAGGACGGTGTTATTTTTAAAGGGGATAAGGATGTGATATCCCTCCTTTCTGAACTATTATTTTATAAATGAAATTGTATGTTGTACTTATTTTCTAGTGAGGAGCTCAAGGTTAAGGCCCCACCATTAAAACCTCCTAATATTTTGAGTTATACCTAAGTTTTATGTTTAGGGTGGTGGCACGACTGAAACAAAGGAAACCGAGTCCACGGAGGAGAAACTGATGGCTAGAAGCATGAGAATCTAACTACCATGGGTGTCATCTTGAGTTTGAGCCACTCAGAAGTAAAAAGGGTAAACTAAGCACTAGTACTATCAGCTAAATTTAAGACTCTATATACCTGTTGATGAGAGATTAGTACTACTACCTTGACCCTTTTTGAGAAATAGGATTATTTGAAGACATACATGCATATATATTATAGTCTAACTTACTATAATATTCTTGGAAAAGACCTTAGTATCTTTATAGTTGTATATAAAGAATATGTGCATTCCTTTTTAAGCATACACTTATAAGGGTATAAGTCAAAAGGATTATAGGGTATGATAGTGAACCTAGATATACCTATATACAAGTTTATGTATAAGAATCTTAGTAAATATCTAATTAACAAGTCTCTTGAGATAAGAGATAGTATCTTTTAGTTGAGTGCGTGTTATTTTGGTGTTGTTTGCTTGTATTATTTTCAATAAAAAATGGATCGGCATCGAGAATATTGGGGGGTGTCTCCTTAGTGGAGCACCCGAACCCTAACCGCCACCACTTGTTGCCTATCCAAATCATTAAAACCGCCATCTGTCGCTAAAGAAAAACCACGACTACTACCACCGCCAAGCTCTAAAGCACTTTCTTAAAGAGGCGGGGTAGGCAAATAAAAGGGGGGAAACGAGTGGACTACGGGGAGGATTCATTTTTGGCGTTGTATGGCCTTCGGCAGGGGAAAAGTTACAGGAAGAATGGGTGCTAGTTGAGTGGGACAGGACGACCGACCATGGTGGCTTTTACCTACAATAGGAGTTCTCTCACGGGACTATTGCGCAGGAGTCTAGACAATCATCAGATCGAGATCGGGAAAACCTTCGCGGGAAGGGCGATTACAGTACTGACTGCATGTTCAGATAAGTATTATCCATAGTATCTAACTCGTAGAAGTCAAATTCGGTTTCAGATCTATCTCTGGTTGGGCGAGTTTTTTTGCAAAACCTATTTTCTTTAAACCGCATCTCAGGGATGCATTTCTGGCATTTCTAGCTTAATTTATGTGATTAAGGTTATCTCTATATAACAGATCTCAACCTAAGTATAGGCTACCCGATCTGGCATTGACCAGTGAGATCTGCGTCGCCTTTGGCTGATCGTTGGGGAGGTTCTTTTTTTTTTACAAGCGGTTTTGAGCTTGTTATTCCTGGAATTCTGTGTGGAAAGGAACGGCTTCTAAAAAAGAAAGCCCGATCCCAGTTTCTAATCGAGTGGCGAATGTCTGTCGTCGTCTTCTTTTGTTGAAGGAATTCTTGTTTAAATGTTGTATAGTGCCTTCGCCTTTTGATAAGTTTTGGTAACTTGAGTGGTGATCTGTAATCCCATCCTTGACGGTATGCCCGTATCACGCTGTGATGGAGGCGTTGATACCTATGGTGGCCTTTCATGTTTTCATTTGAGAGTGATCACGCTATGGGGAAAGCGTCGATCCCTGCATCTTTTCTTTTCTATTTTCCTTATCTTAAGAAGAGTAGAGAGTTTGAGTTGGGGAAAGGGGTTTTCTTGTTTCTTGAAAGATGAGGGTGTTATGCTTAGAGAATAGACCGATTACATAACCCTGCACAAGAGAAAACGTTCTGATTTAGATCTCTTGGAAGAGTGGTAAATTATTTCCTTTAAACATGGTAACGGCCAGTCCTTGTTTTTATTTTCTCGACAGAGTCGCTTCATGATCAGCGATTTCTGCAGTCGTAGTTTCTCGGTTGAAAGAATGTTTTGATTTCCTATTTTTCTGGGAATCTTTAATTGGTAGCTTTCATACTTTTGCTATTGGTTTTCTGCCCCACTTTGGAAGGATAGTGGAAACTCTGCCTTGTTAGTAATAAATTAATGTAGCTGCATTAATAGTCATCCCAGCGTGGTTCATTGTCTTATATTGTGTTCAAAGCTTTTGATAGGATGCATAGATCTCATAAGTAAACCCCTATTCTAGCTATGCTAACGTTGATTATGTTAGTGGTTATTCCAGTCTGGGCGTTGTCCTTTAAACTACACAAAAATAGTGATACACTGCATAGAAGTCATAATAGATTTCTATTACATCTATGCTTTATGTCATGAAAGGTTGTATATAACGATTGATGGTTATAGTTCTGCCTTTGTAATAAAGTTTTACGGAACTGAGTGAAGTTCCAGATAATTAGAGTTAATATATTATTCATATGTTTTTATCTCTGCAGTAAGACATTGGTGTGCGAAATAAAACTCTGTTCAGTTAAGAAATTAGGATTATTGTAGCTCATATGAAGACTCTTGCTATCTCTTGGATCCATGTCAAATTTACCTATACTGTAAATGCTTAGCTTGTCGATTCCATCTCTTGCATGGATCGCTACCCTAGTTTTCCGTTTGTTGTCTAGTTGTGATATACATAGCAGTATTCCAGGTTGGATCTCTTTTGTGCAATATTGCTGGTTAAAAATGCTAGATCTCGTTGTTATTGAAAATGTGGTCGGATCGACTTTTCTGTTGTTTATTATTATTGCTACATAGAAAACGGTTGACCAAGGGTTAGATTTATATAGGACCCGATTTCAGATCTATTTATTTTAACGTTTTTCTTACTGTATATTGAGATTTATGGGTAGTTTTTGCTGCATATGTCGGTGTATTGTTGTTTGATGGGAAGCTGAGCAATCCCAGCGATCACTCTAAATACAGAGGACCGTTTTCAGCTTGACATGACCATTCTTTCCATTACTTTCTGGAAATGGTGGTTACCTGCACGACTCTGTATCCCCGTGAATGTTAGGGGTTTCCCATTTATAGTTTTGAATGTTGAAGTAGAGCTGATATATATCTGTGGCTAAGTGATAACTTTTTGATCTTTAGCTTGTGGAGACATAATAAATACAAAGAAAGTTCTCAGTGAATATGTAAGTTACATCGACGAATAATCTCAGTGAGATAAGCCGTAAGAGCAACCATGAAGTTGCCAGGATGTAATTCTTTGGATACATATTACATGATGCAACGACGGTTGGTGGACGTAGCCCAAAGAGTTGGGTGAACCACGTGAAATTTGGTGTCTCTTTCTAATGTGTCCTTACTTGATTTAATTGTCTTAAGATATTGTGATGGTGTTGTCGTTACATCAATACTTGACTAGGTGATTGGTAAGACAGGAGTTATAGATAATCTTTGTTTTGATCATGAAAGGTATGTTGTGTTTTAAATATATTCATGTTTACAATTAATGTGTTGAATGACTCAAATAAACTAGTGTGTCTATGCAATATGGGTTTATTAAAGAGATTTTCTATAGAAGCATATCACTACTATAAAGTTCACTCATATGTAATCGTTCGAAGGAGATAAAGGGATTGTGATAAACCTTACTTGTTTACATTGGTAGTTGAATATCGATGGAATGTGGATTAAGAATTATTAGGAGTAAACAATATAACGTGTTATAGGGGTAATTTAAAATATAGAGCAAGCAAGGAAACAAATTCTCAATTTTTCTTATGAGTATAGCCAAAAGTTTAAGTAGTACTGTTGGCGAAAATTATTCGGTAAATCCTTTGACTGAATGTTTCGATTTAACTACTCAAAGTTTCATCCTTTCACTTAATAAGTTTATTACGAAGTGTCGTTAACATAATGAAGATTTTTCTAAATATGCATTTTTACGAACTCACTTATGTCGAGATGTTACATATGGTATCAGAGCATTAGGTTACAACACTAGGGCCTAATGAGCTCAACATGCGATCAGTGAGTATTAAGGTTGTTAAGGTACTAATCAATTGTTTTCGTTTTCATTTTGGATGCATGGATTGTACTCGAAGAGGGGAAATGAATCTCCGAGCTCGACTTCAAGTTCTTCCGCCAGAGCATGGGTTGCAAACACTTGGGCTTATTGGGCTCAATTGAAGAAGAACTAATACAAGTTGGTCGGACTAAAACAGGAGCTGCATTCTATAAGCCAAGAATAAATTTTCACTTTTAAAGAATCGTCAAGAGGTAAGCGACAAAACTTCTTGAAATTGCAAGTAAGTACGTACGAGTTTACTGAAGAGTATTATTAGAGTATCTATTTGTGAACCTTGCATAAGTTCATTTGACATTTGAATGATCTTCTATGGATAACATTAGAGAATGAATACACATCCTACGTCTATTGATATCCTCGATAATTAATATCTTTCAGTTTCAACAAATTCGAATAAGTACGGTAGATGCATGTTATGAACTTAGGTAATTAATCGATTTGATTGACCCAATGGTCCAGATTTCCAAAATATAAGAGGTATCTGCTCTTTTAATTATGTTGGAAGCATAGTCATTTTAATGATAGATTTTGTTCCTTAATACGATATACATTATATTACAAAGGTATAAATTAGGAACTATTGGTTTGATAGATGTGCTAAAGGAGTATAGCCTTATTGGACTTAGACATGTAGATTCTTGTTCACAAAGAAAATTAACTTTAATAGCATGAATTTCTATGACTGAGAAATAGTTATAATTTCTTTAAAAGAGTATATGTGTATTCTAAGTAGTTAAAGTAGATGCATATGATGAAAATGCATTTTTAATATCCCTTATTTTAGTGATCTCTACTGGGAAAGTTAAGATAATTGAGTAGTTGTTATAAAAGTTGTGTTTGACGTTTATGAAATGGGAGTATACATTATATGCATGTACACTTGACTACCTATTTCATTATTTTCATAAGATATTGAGTATAGTACTAATATGAGTTAAATGCAATAAGACTTGTACCTTGGCATAGGAGGAGTACATAATAAGTAGATATTGGGCCTCCTGTATTAAAGGTATGCGATTATCTTGACAAAGTGTGCAAATATATATATGTGTAAACAATGTGTTGTTTCTTACATGATATGAGAATGTACAAGGAAAAGTTGGATAAATAAAAATAGAAATCGTGTGAAAAGTGGAAAGATATAGCATCCTTCCAAATAAGTTATTAGACTAAATAAATTAGGGTTTAATCCTAGTCCCTGAGTTTCATGAGAAGGAAGGAAGTTACAAATGAAATAAACTCTCACTAGTTCTTATTATGTGTCTTGATTGATTTTGTTATTTGATTATACTATCTTAGGATGATGTGGTGTATTATGTATTGGTGACATACTTCGGATTTAGAGATTAGAATAATGAAGAATGAGTTACATTGAAGAAAAATATACGATCATGGAAATTCTCCTTGTGAGATATTTCTTCTTATGTATACTGACGGTTTATTGATCGCCAAAGTTTATAATTCATTGAGATTAGTGATAACTGGATATGACTGAAGTGTTTATGAGAGAATGACGTATGAAATGTATTGTGTTACGACTTGCATATACGGAAAATCCATGAAGTTGAAGTTGGCATAGTTAATGAAGAGGGTTACTTATTAGGTCAAAGTTAAGAAAGAAACAGCTATATACTTAAAGGTGAGTTACCATGAATAGTTGAATAGGATACAAATCCTTAGTAAAATGGCTTTGTCATCAACAGAAGTATTTGACTTTTCCAACATGGGTACATACCAGTTTCGTTGTTTTACTCGCAAAAGTTTAAGTAAGAAAAGAATGTTTATTTTAGATAATCAAGTATAAACATTATAGTGTGAATGATGATTATATTTTCATGCATCAGAAAAGATCTTTTTACAAATATTATATTTTGTTACCAACAGGTGAATTTGAATTCGCGAGATGGACAAAAAATTTGGAGTAATTCTTGTTGAACAAAGCACTCGACTCAGATTGGTTAGAGTAATCGTATGGGTACATAATGTAATATGACGAAATAATCGATTAAATTGAAAGAGATTTTTCTAGACTCAAGCAAGGCGGCTTGGGGAAAATAAGTTCCGGGACTCAAGCGGGAAGGCTTGAGGGGAATTGTGTAAAGAGTGTTGCAATGGCACTGAAATGCTCCCTAAAATCAGGGATTGAACAGCCACTAGGATTCTCGGAGAATCGGCTGGCTGTAAGACCTAGGCAAGCTATAAAGAAAAATGAATACGTGGGAGGCAGGACGCTGCTTAGTATTCATAAAAATGTTTGCTGCGTGAGCACTAAGGTGTTAGGCAAAACATGAAAGAAATGTTTGCTGCGTGAGCACTAAGGTGTTAGGCAAAACATGAAAGAAATGTCTTCCGCGGGAGCACTAAGGTGTTAGGAAAACATGAGAGAAATGGTTGCTGCGTGAGCACTAAGGTGTTAGGCAACAAGTTCCTGGATCAAGTGAATGATGTTTGTTGATTTAGTCAATAGAATACCATCATGGAGTGCTAGAATTATTCCATGTGTTGCAAATGATAGGTGCAATAAAGAACTCATGATTTATGTTTCTGAGTTTGATTATGAAGTTGGTGACAAGTGGTTACTAAACAAATGCAGATATGATCGATAAGCGACTTGTAGAAAAACCCGTGAAAGTCCAAATAAAAATGGCGAAACAAGCAAATAATTGCTCCAAGATAAGAGTGAACACCGAGGACGGTGTTATTTTTAAAGGGGATAAGGATGTGATATCCCTCCTTTCTGAACTATTATTTTATAAATGAAATTGTATGTTGTACTTATTTTCTAGTGAGGAGCTCAAGGTTAAGGCCCCACCATTAAAACCTCCTAATATTTTGAGTTATACCTAAGTTTTATGTTTAGGGTGGTGGCACGACTGAAACAAAGGAAACCGAGTCCACGGAGGAGAAACTGATGGCTAGAAGCATGAGAATCTAACTACCATGGGTGTCATCTTGAGTTTGAGCCACTCAGAAGTAAAAAGGGTAAACTAAGCACTAGTACTATCAGCTAAATTTAAGACTCTATATACCTGTTGATGAGAGATTAGTACTACTACCTTGACCCTTTTTGAGAAATAGGATTATTTGAAGACATACATGCATATATATTATAGTCTAACTTACTATAATATTCTTGGAAAAGACCTTAGTATCTTTATAGTTGTATATAAAGAATATGTGCATTCCTTTTTAAGCATACACTTATAAGGGTATAAGTCAAAAGGATTATAGGGTATGATAGTGAACCTAGATTATACCTATATACAAGTTTATGTATAAGAATCTTAGTAAATATCTAATTAACAAGTCTCTTGAGATAAGAGATAGTATCTTTTAGTTGAGTGCGTGTTATTTTGGTGTTGTTTGCTTGTATTATTTTCAATAAAAAATGGATCGGCATCGAGAATATTGGGGGGTGTCCTCCTTAGTGGAGCACCCGAACCCCTAACCGCCACCACTTGTTGCCTATCCAAATCATTAAAACCGCCATCTGTCGCTAAAGAAAAACCACGACTACTACCACCCGCCAAGCTCTAAAGCACTTTCTTAAAGAGGCGGGGTAGGCAAATAAAAGGGGGGAAACGAGTGGGACTACGGGGAGGATTCATTTTTGGCGTTGTATGGCCTTCGGCAGGGGAAAAGTTACAGGAAGAATGGGTGCTAGTTGAGTGGGACAGGACGACCGACCATGGTGGCTTTTACCTACAATAGGAGTTCTCTCACGGGACTATTGCGCAGGAGTCTAGACAATCATCAGATCGAGATCGGGAAAACCTTCGCGGGAAGGGCGATTACAGTACTGACTGCATGTTCAGATAAGTATTATCCATAGTATCTAACTCGTAGAAGTCAAATTCGGTTTCAGATCTATCTCTGGTTGGGCGAGTTTTTTTTGCAAAACCTATTTTCTTTAAACCGCATCTCAGGGATGCATTTCTGGCATTTCTAGCTTAATTTATGTGATTAAGGTTATCTCTATATAACAGATATCAACCTAAGTATAGGCTACCCCGATCTGGCATTGACCAGTGAGATCTGCGTCGCCTTTGGCTGATCGTTGGGGAGGTTCTTTTTTTTTTACAAGCGGTTTTGAGCTTGTTATTCCTGGAATTCTGTGTGGAAAGGAACGGCTTCTAAAAAAGAAAGCCCGATCCCAGTTTCTAATCGAGTGGCGAATGTCTGTCGTCGTCTTCTTTTGTTGAAGGAATTCTTGTTTAAATGTTGTATAGTGCCTTCGCCTTTTGATAAGTTTGGTAACTTGAGTGGTGATCTGTAATCCCATCCTTGACGGTATGCCCGTATCACGCTGTGATGGAGGCGTTGATACCTATGGTGGCCTTTCATGTTTTCATTTGAGAGTGATCACGCTATGGGGAAAGCGTCGATCCCTGCATCTTTTCTTTTCTATTTTCCTTATCTTAAGAAGAGTAGAGAGTTTGAGTTGGGGAAAGGGGGTTTTCTTGTTTCTTGAAAGATGAGGGTGTTATGCTTAGAGAATAGACCGATTACATAACCCTGCACAAGAGAGAAACGTTCTGATTTAGATCTCTTGGAAGAGTGGTAAATTATTTCCTTTAAACATGGTAACGGCCAGTCCTTGTTTTTATTTTCTCGACAGAGTCGCTTCATGATCAGCGATTTCTGCAGTCGTAGTTTCTCGGTTGAAAGAATGTTTTGATTTCCTATTTTTCTGGGAATCTTTAATTGGTAGCTTTCATACTTTTGCTATTGGTTTTCTGCCCCACTTTGGAAGGATAGTGGAAACTCTGCCTTGTTAGTAATAAATTAATGTAGCTGCATTAATAGTCATCCCAGCGTGGTTCATTGTCTTATATTGTGTTCAAAGCTTTTGATAGGATGCATAGATCTCATAAGTAAACCCCTATTCTAGCTATGCTAACGTTGATTATGTTAGTGGTTATTCCAGTCTGGGCGTTGTCCTTTAAACTACACAAAAATAGTGATACACTGCATAGAAGTCATAATAGATTTCTATTACATCTATGCTTTATGTCATGAAAGGGTTGTATATAACGATTGATGTTTATAGTTCTGCCTTTGTAATAAAGTTTTACGGAACTGAGTGAAGTTCCAGATAATTAGAGTTAATATATTATTCATATGTTTTTATCTCTGCAGTAAGACATTGGTGTGCGAAATAAAACTCTGTTCAGTTAAGAAATTAGGATTATTGTAGCTCATATGAAGACTCTTGCTATCTCTTGGATCCATGTCAAATTTACCTATACTGTAAATGCTTAGCTTGTCGATTCCATCTCTTGCATGGATCGCTACCCTAGTTTTCCCGTTGTTGTCTAGTTGTGATATACATAGCAGTATTCCAGGTTGGATCTCTTTTGTGCAATATTGCTGGTTAAAAATGCTAGATCTCGTTGTTATTGAAAATGTGGTCGGATCGACTTTTCTGTTGTTTATTATTATTGCTACATAGAAAACGGTTGACCAAGGGTTAGATTTATATAGGACCCGATTTCAGATCTATTTATTTTAACGTTTTTTCTTACTGTATATTGAGATTTATGGGTAGTTTTTGCTGCATATGTCGGTGTATTGTTGTTTGATGGGAAGCTGAGCAATCCCAGCGATCACTCTAAATACAGAGGACCGTTTTCAGCTTGACATGACCATTCTTTCCATTACTTTCTGGAAATGGTGGTTACCTGCACGACTCTGTATCCCCGTGAATGTTAGGGGTTTCCCATTTATAGTTTTGAATGTTGAAGTAGAGCTGATATATATCTGTGGCTAAGTGATAACTTTTTGATCTTTAGCTTGTGGAGACATAATAATACAAAGAAAGTTCTCAGTGAATATGTAAGTTACATCGACGAATAATCTCAGTGAGATAAGCCGTAAGAGCAACCATGAAGTTGCCAGGATGTAATTCTTTGGATACATATTACATGATGCAACGACGGTTGGTGGACGTAGCCCAAAGAGTTGGGTGAACCACGTGAAATTTGGTGTCTCTTTCTAATGTGTCCTTACTTGATTTAATTGTCTTAAGATATTGTGATGGTGTTGTCGTTACATCAATACTTGACTAGGTGATTGGTAAGACAGGAGTTATAGATAATCTTTGTTTTGATCATGAAAGGTATGTTGTGTTTTAAATATATTCATGTTTACAATTAATGTGTTGAATGACTCAAATAAACTAGCGTGTCTATGCAATATGGGTTTATTAAAGAATTTTCTATAGAAGCATATCACTACTATAAAGTTCACTCATATGTAATCGTTCGAAGGAGATAAAGGGATTGTGATAAACCTTACTTGTTTACATTGGTAGTTGAATATCGATGGAATGTGGATTAAGAATTATTAGGAGTAAACAATATAACGTGTTATAGGGGTAATTTAAAATATAGAGCAAGCAAGGAAACAAATTCTCAATTTTTCTTATGAGTATAGCCAAAAGTTTAAGTAGTACTGTTGGCGAAAATTATTCGGTAAATCCTTTGACTGAATGTTTCGATTTAACTACTCAAAGTTTCATCCTTTCACTTAATAAGTTTATTACGAAGTGTCGTTAACATAATGAAGATTTTTCTAAATATGCATTTTTACGAACTCACTTATGTCGAGATGTTACATATGGTATCAGAGCATT